>PVIC010001008.1:0-94934 GCA_004025085.1 Thryonomys swinderianus
GAGGGGAGGGAATATTTGGCCAAGGATTACTGAGCCTGCCTAACAGAGCCTTCCTTTCCCATGTCCCCCGTGGGCCAGCCCTGAAAGGTTTCTGCTAGCTGAGACCACCACCTACATCCGCCTGGACTACTGGGTGATCCTGGCAACCTGCTGTGTGACCTTCCACCAGGGACAGCACAAGGGCTCTGGGCTCTGGCTACCAATGCCAGACAAGCCTGAAACTCCACGGGCTCCCTCGTTGCATCATACTGGCTGCCCCTCTTTCCAGTCCTACCTACCTTTCTACTTCCTTCACGTGCTGAGGTTTTGTAGTGCAGGGCACCTTTCTGGCCATGAGGCCTGCATACTGCTAGAAGCCAGGCCCCCAGGAGACCTGCCCACCCTGTCTTGATCTGGGATTATTTCTCATTCTTTAGTACAACCTTCTTTCTCTCCACAACTCCCAACTTCTTCTCCCTATCCAAGCCATCTGGCAATATAAACTCAATGGAAGCTCGTCTGAACTGGGCATGTGAGAAGAGCAAATCTTTTAAACAATCACAAGACTCCAAGACCAGAAGAAATCATTTGTACAGTCTCTGGCTAATGTTTTAAAATACTTAGGTCAGAGTAGCCAGGCGTGGTGGCTCATGCCTGTCATCCCAGCACTTGGGAGGCAGAGACAGGAGGATTGCTGAGTTTGAGGCTTGCCTGGGCTACATAGTGAGCTCAGGGCCAGCCTGAACTACAAAGCGAGACCCTGTCTCAAAAACAAAAACAAAAACAAACAAACAAACAAACAAAAAACAACTGAGGTCCTTTCATTTGCATAGAGTAAGGTTACATAGGCACATCAGAAAAAGTCTATCTCCTTCCTGATTCTCCTACTTCCCGTTACCCTGACAAGACCTGTCACCCTTCCTTTCCTTCTGACTTCCTCTAGTCTAGACCTCAAAGATTCATTTTGACTTCCTCCACTAAGAGCAAGTCTAGGTATCATCTGGTTTTTCAAATCAGATTTAGGGATCTATTATCTGTCCAGAGTTGCAGAATACCAAAACTACACCAGGGCTGGGTCCTCCTGTTTCTGACCGGAAGGGAGGAGGAGGAGAGGAAGAAAACAGGCTGCAGGGGCTCCTGGCTGCTTTTTAGCTCAGAGCTCAGGCAGGGAGAGAAAGAAGACAGGACAGGATGCCCCTGAGAGCATATCTTATTAGACCACAGCTTCACTGTGGCCTGCGTCTCTGCATCCAGAGCTCCTTCCCGAGGCAACCTCCTCTGCTGAGGCTAATCAGGAAGGAAGCCTCAGTGAAAGTTGCCCGTCCCTTGAGAGGACAGGCCCTTGCCATAGCCCTCGTGCTCACGCGGGGCTGCATTACCTGCACGGGTGGGTTGTTGTACTTCCTGTCCTGAGGACTCCACATCCTATGCAAAGAGTCCAAGGAGTTCTCAGACAGTGGCTGAGGTTTTCGTCCGGCTCTTCGGCTCTTTAAGTCTACATCCTCATATGGGTTCTCCTTGGGCAGCTCTCCTGAAGAGAAGGACAAGTCAGAGGAGGGGGAGAAGGGAAGGAGGAAACACACACACTCACACACACACACACTCACACACACAAATAAACAAGCAGAATTCCTGTGAACCAGAGAATGGCTTTTGCCTGGCCCCTTCGGCTCATGAGTCATGCAGCCGCCTGTCTGCAGAGAGGAGGCTACAAACAGATCCTGGCTCCAAGGGCAGAAGCTGCGCGTCACCCCCACCCCCGCACCCCCCACCTTCCACCTCCAGTGCAGCTCAACTCAGCCTTGTCTGGTTTCTGCTTTATAAATTCAGGGATTGCACAACACTGGCTAAGTTACCCTGCCTGTGCCCAGTCAGGGGACAGAGCCAACCCTAGGACTCTGTCCTTGCTCCATCCCCAGATATGCACTTCTGGGCAAGAACAGACTTCGGTGGTCACACACCTGTTCCTTTATGCAATTCACAGTGGGTCTCCCAGGGCCCCGGTTTTGGGGGCGAGCAGAGAAGAACTTTAGAGAGTAGAGCTTTGACAGGCCTCTGCCTCACCTATGACACAATTCAGCAAGTCTTTTAGGTCAGGAATATTGTCTGAGGCAACCCCACATCCAGAAGAGTGACTAGCAAGCAGTAAGTGCTCCGTAATTATTTGCTCAGTAGATGTCTCTTAGCATAGTGTTGGTTTATTGCTTCTACCGCTGATCTCAGCAAGAACCACTGCTCCCCCTTTGACACAAACTGTCCTGCTGTGACACAGAGGGGTGTGAAGTCTTGGAAGAAGTTTGGGCCAAAGAGTAGGGGTGGAGTTCTTGTTTCTTGGGATCAGTTGCTAAAATCCTCAGCAGTGGGCACTGTGTTGGTACTAGCAGAAATATCTCAGAAAAGTCCAAAGTACACCTGCCCTGAAGACCACAGTATTTTGAGACGTGCCCTTTCTCACAAGCTATACTCTCCTTCTGCACCCTCAATGCAAAATTAGACTTTTCTACAATACAGTAAACAATACCATGAGTCACATCAGCTCTACTTTAATCCTGGCAGTAGAATCATGGTGGTGACAAGATCCTTGGGGACCGTGCTTGGCTTTCCATATCCTGCCTTGCCTCACGCCCCACTTCCAACACCAATGTCCAGGACTTGGAGCCTAGGCATGGTGTCAAGAATAAGGCTTCTCAGTCCTGCATCAGCAGTGGGACTGAACCTGGGTGACCGCGGAGCCCTACGCCTGTCCCACGGATGTCTAGATGAGCGAAAACCCCAGTGCGGCTCCAGCCCTGTCCTCAGAGAGTGGGCAGAAGCACCCCAGGCCTGCAGCTACGGGGAGTCTAAGCTTGTCTAGATAAAGTGGTGGTGGGGGGGTCCTATGTGTTTACAGATTCCTCCAAAAGTTGAGTGTCCCCCAAATTGTAGCATCTCCTTACCACTGTGGTGACAAAGCACAGTGAATTTAGGAAATGCCTTTCCAGAGGTGGGGTAGGGTGAAGGAAGGATTTCAGCCACAGCTAAATAGACTGCAGAGGGAGCAATACAAATCTCCGTAAACGGATGAGTCAGGGCTGGGTCGAGAAAAGATTGGGGCTGGATTAAGTGATTCCCAACACCACGCAGATCCCCCAGCAATGGGGCAGACCTTTTCCTGTAATACAGTCATGCTATGAAAATGACTTGTCTCCATTCCAGGGCCTTGACTAAGCTGAGCCAGCCCAGCAGTCCGCCTCAAGAAGCCAAATATTGAACCCAGCACCCCTGCATGTTTCCTCCAGCCCAGCCAGCTAGGGTGGACTTTCTACTTCTTAGCCTCCACTACCCCCTAAAACATACATCTTGCAAGGGTGAGGCGGCAGAGAAGATAAAGCATGGAAGAGGGCCAGGACACATCCCTGATCCTGTAAAACAGGGCCGGAGCATCACTAACCAGATCTTGGCAGAGAGAACATTCATTCTATGCTCCTCAAATCCAAACTCTCTTGGGCTGGATGGCCAATTAGAATCATCCCCAAACTATAGGAAGCTATTGACATCCAGGATTGGTGGGGTGTCTCTTCAGAGGATGTTAGCAGCAAACCATGGCCTTTATCCACTGGCTGACATTAGCATCCCTCAACTGTAACAACCAAATAATGGCCCAGACACTGCTAACCCCACCCCAGCCCTGAAGGTAGATAAATGGCTGAATGGAAGGGAGGGAGGGGAGAAAGATGAATTAACCCCTCACTGAGAACTGCTGTTTTATTTTGTGTTTTAAGACAGGGTCTCACTCTGTAGTTCAGGCTGGCCTTGAACTCACTATGTAGCCCAAGCTGGCTTCAAACTTCCATCCTCCTGAGTGCTGCAATTACAAGTTTGCACCTCCATGCCCAGCCAGACCACTGCTTTTAATATTTATTTTTAAGCTTCCTAAAACATTCCGTGTGTGTGTGTGTGTGTGTGTGTGTGTTAATGGAATCTGAACCCAGGACCTTCTCTGGCCCTTTTTTATTTTTTTGAGACATGGTCTAAGTTGCTACATTCCCAAGGCTGGGCTCAAACTTGCAATCCTCTTATTCCACTCCCAGGGTGCTGGGATGACAGGCATGCCAGCACACCTGGCTTTAACAGCTTCTCCTCGGTGCTATGCAAGAATTCCAAGTTTCACCTGCTTCTCCTCTATTCTTCCACTCCGCTTCCTCTTTCCTTCCTTTTCCTTCCAGGATCAGTTCAGAATACAAAATCTAAAGTTCCATGAAAACAATGTAGGATACTAAGGCCCAGAGAACACATACACTGTGTCGACACACACAGCAGTGACAGTCTAGGGGAGACAGCTGGAAACACCAGGTTTTCTGCACTAGCACTGTACTGCCTCTGGAAACTAGATTTCAGGAAAGCCTCAAACCCTGTCGGCCCAGCCCCATGGCCAGCCTCTTTCTCCTTTGACATAACAACCCACTAATCATTTCACCAGCCCAAGCCAGGCCTTGCAGCCTCAGCTTGCTCCATATTTACATCCCCACTCCATAGGCCACCCCCAACTTCATGGCTCATTCCTGGCGACCCCCCTGAGCCGTTTCACAAACATGGCCCAGCCCATCTCTTGAGGTGGGACAGGTGCCTCGGGGATGGGGATGCTCTGAGTCCTGCAGTCACTAAAGTAAGTTCGCTATGAATAAGTAAATAGCAAAGCAAAGACCCCAACACCCTACAGGGCAGTGGCGTGGGTTAGGAGACAGAAGTGGGGCCAGATGCCAGACTTTCACCTGCACCCCTGCCACACGCCTTGTGCAGGACAGTCCACACTGCTCTGGGAGACAGACAAAGTGGTAGCCTCTTTCTCGGGAAAGCCTGTCCCTGAGCAGGGCTGTCGCATCAAGCTCAGCTGGGGAAGCCAGAGGTCTCACCCTTTCCCAGCCTTGGTGATGAGATAAGGGCGAGGGCATCTCCAAGAATTTCCTTTTAGAACTAAATGTTCTAAAAGGAGCTTGTCAGAACCCAAACTTAACACGCTGATCCTCTTTAAGGAAGTACCCAGCTGTTCCAGGCCCTACGTCCCCTCCCCCACTCCATCCCCGCCACGGGTACAGTTCTCCACCGGCCCTCTTCCCTCTTCCTGACCACTGGGAGAACCGGTTAGGGGGGAGTATGTGCATGTGCACACACCTGAGAACCTCTCCGGAGTCCCAGCGTCAGGAGCCACAGCCACACAGGAGCCTTGCGTCTCGCTTCCTCACGGGCCCTCCCCGGCACCAACTGGCCGTCTCTCCTGGTTCCCCACATTTCTCTTTCCCTCACACAGCACTGGCCAGCTTAGGGGTCCAGATCCCCTGGATACAGCTCCTACTCCCCGCTCCAGGCCTGGACACCGATTCCCACAGTCCCCGTACCCTTCCTGGGCTGCACCTCTTGGCTGCTTTGCTTGCTGACGCCACCTCCATCCTGGCAGGCACCCTTGTTCCTCACTGTTGCCCAGCCTGGGTGTGAATGGGACAAGAAGGCAGAGAGCGGGGGCTCAGCAGCTCTGCCGCACAGGCTGGCTGGTCCTGCCCCCAGCCCGCATCCCTCTGCGGTTCCCGGTTCCCGGAAGCTCCCTCCGCCCAGCCCGCGGATGGGAGTGGGAATCTCAGCAGGAATGTAGCCCGGGCTCCTCGGTCAGGCGCCAAGGGCACTGCACATAACTCCTTAACAAGCTGCTTCCTTGGGTACATTTTTCAGTGTCAGCCTCAGAATGCAGACGATTATGAGGCTTTGTAGAACAGCAGCATCTTCCAAGGGCAGATGGCAAATTAGACAAGCGAGAATTACAGACCCAGGCAGCAGCAGGGCAGAAAACGAAAGCCACTGTATTTAAACTAGCTGGCGAAACCCCAGCCGTCTCCCACCCCACTCCCCCCAGGAGTCGCCCCTGGTGTGGGCAGGAGGCCGGCGAAGGTCCCCAGACCCCTCACTCAAGTCCTCTTCTCACTGAGAAGACTTGACCTCCGGCCACCCGCCCTCCACCTCTAACAGAGCAGGAGCCCAGGCCGGTGGGCGGGGACCCAGGTGGGGACTCAGCCTGGTGCTCTCTTCCCCTCGGGCGCAGCCTCGCCGGAGACAAGGCTCTGCTTGCCCCATGGATGGCAGCCGGCGCAAGAGCTGCGGATCCAGCCAGGGCTAGGACCCACCTCGAACCCACAGAGCGCGGGCTGAGCAGGAGCTGAGAGCGCTCCGGGAAGTCAGGGTCGCTGGGCAGCCTCGCTACTCCCGCGCTGGTGGTCAGGTCGGGGGATGGATCCAAGGGGACAACAGGCCTCGGCACTGCTGCCTCTGCTGTGTCTCTCTCCCTCGGGCGCTAACCCGACACCCTGAACAAGCTAAGCAGGTCGCTGAGCTGCGTCTTCAGCCATTTTAAGTTTTTCTTTTGAGAGGGTCTAGGTTGCCCCAGCTGGATTTAAACTTGCAATCCTCCTGCTTCAACTTCCCGAGTAGCAGAGATTACAGACTTGTGCCACGCACCTGGCTTTAACTGTGGACGCTCAAACCCTCTTCCTCCCCCCCCCCACCCCCGGCGGAACCAAATACAGAGCAGGTGCCCGGGTCACTCCCCTGCTCTCTCCGCCCCCTTCCCCCTTGGTTACGTCCCGTTTCCTACACAGAGCACTGCAGCGTCCAGAAGCTGGCCGGGCCACTGAAGAAGAGGCCTCGACCCCAGCATCACCCTGTGAAGCCCTGACCCGAGTCACCCCTCCTTCTCCAGGAACCTCCGCAAACCAGGAGAAATTCTCTAATGAGTAAGCGGCAGAGGTCCAGACACACCCGCCTCCCCTTGCCCTTCTCTCGAACCTGACCTAAGCTGGTCCCGGGAACAGCTCTGCTGCTCAGGACGATATCTCCAAAAGGCTTCTCCCGAGACACCGTCCCACACAGAACACTGAACCGTCACCTCAGCAGAGGGAGGAGCGGCTGACACTGACCACCCCGTTCTCTCATCTCGGCTCAGTCGCTGCAAGATCACAGCCCAGCCTGAAACCCCCGGGCAGCACAGGGGGCTGTCCAAGCTGTGCCAGAGAGCAGGAGACAGTGAGGACCACCGCGCCGCCGGCGCCTGCTTTGTCGGAGTGGTGGCAAAAAACCACGTCCCTCTCTGGCCTCTGTAGCCGTTAGACTGTGCCCAAAAGCTGGGGGCAGAAGCGACACATGGCAATTTTCTGCCAAACTAGAGAAAAATGGAATGCACTCCGTAACAGAGGGTGGGGAGGTTGGGACAGGGACGGGGCAGGAGCTGCCTCCTCACTCTTCAGAGAGACTTATTCCACTTGGGTGGTGCATAAGACAAGAAAGAACAAGGACACTTTGGATGCTTCTCAGACAGATGAGCTAGAGCGAGGGGCAGGGGCTGTAGGAGGTCAGGTTGGGGTGGGGGCACCTTCCTTGACTGCTCAGCTCATTTCGGGATCTTTGGCTCTGTCCCCCCATCCCCCAACTCTGCTCCAGCTCTGGGTAACTGTGGGTTATGACACTCATGGCAGGGGATCAGCCTCCCTCTTCAAACTGTTTTGCTGCCTGAGGGCTTCCGCTCCTAGGCCTGAGCCTTCTCTTCACAAGACTCCCTTGTCCTGAGAATCTGGAGGGTTCTCTCCGGAGCTCTTCTCAAACGTCCTCCAGCTAAGAAGGCAGGAGCAGGTGAGACACAGCACAGCGCTCCTGTCCCTTCACCGACTCACCCTGAGACAGAGCCCTTCCCTGAGCAGAACCCCAGCCCCCACTGAAAAGGAGGAGAGGAGAACTAAAATGAATTTCCATAGAAAACCCCACCCACGCCAGACCATTTATTTTCTGTAGATCTTTGAAATCAAGTGTGTCAGCACTGCGTTCCCCTGCCTGGGGAAGATGATTCTCTGTGGAGCGAACGAGTTGGTGCCCCTCTTCTGAGCAAGAGAAAGAGGCAGTTCCAGACTCTATTTCCAAGGATGTTTATAAAGCAAACGGGAAGACCGAGGTAGAGTCTCTCTCCTGGGCAGAGCAGATTTGTTTCCTGACTAGGAATGATAAAAGATAACGTCTCCTTGTAGGACAAAGGCTAGACAGGTTTTCTAGCAGCCTCTGAAAAGACTAGGGTTTCCTAGGCTTGAGCTCCTCAGCTGGGTACAGTCCACAGTATATATAGCTTCTACCTGGAACCATGTAGGCCCATGAGACTGGGAGCAGGGAGAGCCAGTGGGAACATAAGGGCAAGAAGCAGTCTTGTATCTTCTGCCACCAGCTATGCAACTGGGTCAAAGGAACTTGCTGGCTTTCACTGCACACTGAAGTCTGTCCCCTCAAAATTCATGTGGTGGGTCAGGGAGTTAGCTCAATGGTTCTGGCACCTTCTTTGAAAGCACAAGGTCACAAGTCTGACCTCAGCACCAAAAAAAAATTCCTATGGTGAGGGCTGGGGCATGTAGGTCCATGGTAGAGCACTTATCTAGCATTACAAAGTCCTGGGTTCCATCCCTAGCACAGCAAAAAATAAAAATAACATGGGCCTCTAGGAGGTAATTAGGTCAAGAGGGCAGAGGCCTTGTGATGAGTTTAATGCTGTTATAAAAGAACTCTAGAGAGCTCCCTCACCCCTTCAGCCATGCAGGACACTGGGAGATGACGGAAGTCTCCGACTCAGGAAACAGGCCCTCCTCACCAGACAATGGATCTGGCAGTATCTTATTCTTAGCTCAGTCCTAACAATAACCTCTGAAGTACTGTAACTGTTAAGGGTGTTGTTCCTACTGTCACATCACCATCATCACTGTGTAAGGAAAAAACCAGAGATCTCGTAACAGTTAAGTGCTTTGCCTAAGGACACACACACACACACACACACACACACACACACGCAGTTAAGGAACAGTGCCCAGTGGGCGCTCCTATCTCTTGAAAATGGTTGAGAGGAGTGATGTAGTTTCCTCCTTCACACGCTCTCAAGCCCTTTGGATTTCAGTTCACCCAAACGCCAGACTTGATTCACTCAGCTCTCTCATGCTAAGGTGCTCCCTGAGCCCATGACTAGCAAGAGTTCCCGCCCACAGGACCCCATCTGCCCGAATGAACGTGCAAACCTGTGAGCGCCTCCGTGGGTTGGGTTCTACTGCAGCCCCAGGGAGGCCCCCCCCCACCCCCCGCTGCTTACCCACAATATCTTCATAGGCATTCTCTTCTAAAGTGCTTTTGGATCCAAACTTAGGTTGGCTCTCAGTACCGTTCTCAGTGGGAGAAGAGGGGTACAGGGACTGGAGACTGGATGCATCTTCAAACTCAAAGGATTTTCTGTGGATAACAAGTGCATGAGTCATTCTGCCTGAGCCAGATTGCTGCCCTCCTCACCAAACCAGCTGTGAGAAAAGCATCGTGGCGGATCCAGATTTACCATCCAAACAAGGAGACAGATGGCCAGAAAGGCCCCTGCAGTGGGTGCCTGCAATGGGTCTTATCCCTAATAATACTACTACTGGGTAACAATAGCTACCACAAAGCATTCTACCTGTCAGGGGCTGTGTCCAGTGCTTCATCACAACAGTGCTGGCACGTACTGTTTCATTTTACAAATGAAGAGACTCAAGTGACCGAGGCAGGACTTGCCCAGGCTGCCTCCAGAGCCTGAGCTTTAAACCACAGTACTGGCCTCCGGACCCTGGAAAATACCCCCTTGGGAGGAGTCTGCCATTCCCACAGGAGCAGAGTGCCAGGCCCGCCTCCAAGCAAGGACTCTGCAACTGCACTGGTCGGGCAGTAAGGGCTTCACACTGGAAGGTTGTGCCCAGGGTATTACAGGGCTGGGGAAGCAACTGGTATAGGGCACTTTGTTGAAAAGGAAGGATTCAAGACCTCTTCTGAGCTACAGCTAGGAGGACAAGCTGCAGTGGCTTCCCTCAGCCAGCTGCCTGCTGCTTCCCATCCCAGAAAACCTTGGCTCCACAGGGTCCCGTTAACCAAGCCTGTGGCACTTCTACTGAGTCGGGTCCCAGGTGCACCCTCTTCCTTCTCCAAGGCTCCTGAGAGGAAGACAAGGAGGAGCCCTGACAGACTTCCTCCTCTCATCCAGGAATACTTCCCCTTCTGCTGATGTCCTTTCTCCCTTGTTTGCCCAACAACTTCTCCCAAGAGTCCCAGTGTACAAGTCATGGACTAAAAATGTCCTAAAGGGTCCATTACACTCTTAGCTTGCAGCATTCAACACAACAGAACAGTGTCTGGGGCTGGCACTCTCCTCCACTGCATCAGTTTTCAGCTGTTTCTCTGACAATTATGTTTCAGGCTCTGGTGAAGAATTCTCCTTTTTTGACTTGACGTTTAAATGCCAGCGCCTCTCAGACTTCTGTCTTCAGGTTCCTCTATTTTTTTTTTTTTTTAACTCTGTACTTTCTAGGAACCAAATACCCATGGGTCATCACCATACCTACGATTTAGACCTTGGTGACTCTACATTCATCTTTGACTTCTCTTCTAGTTAAATAAATACCCAATGGCTGGGTGTAGTGGTTCCCAAATGGTGGTGTGGCACATACAGTAGATTCAGTATTTATTACACAGGTAATTGTCAAGTACAGAAATGTGACATATCGTGTTCAACCAAATTAATCTTGGAAATCTCCGAGGAAGGTACAACACTGAAGACTCCAACATACTGCCTCTCTTTAAGGCTAATATTGTCCATTTTTCCATCCTCTTGGGGGACGGTGAACTCAGACCCTTGCACTATGTGACATCCCCAGCACTTTTTTTTTTTTTTAATTTTTATTTCGAGACAGGCTCTTGTTAAATTGCCATTGTGGGCTCAAACTTCTGGCCCTCCTGTCTCAGTCTCCCAGAGTACCAGGGTCACAGACATGTACCGCCATGCCCAGCTTCCTCCACATTTTTCAAAAGGTTTCCTTTTTCTTTGATCAAATACGAAAAGAAGTATTTGGGTTGTATTTTTTTTTAAAACAAAGAAATACATCAGAATGACATCTGGCATAACAAGATATAGACTTACCACCCCCACCCCTCAGGGACATGGCTGCCATGTGGAAAGGCAAACAGAGCAGCTTGCACTTTCTGAACTGTTTCTCTTTTCTCAGAGAGCACAGACCGGAGCTGGTGAAGTTCCTATATGAAGTGACTGCACCGTACAAGGTCTGTACTTGCGTACGCAGTGTGCAGATGTCACACATAGGGACATGAGTTAAACCTTGTGGCTAAGGAACTCCTCCCCACCATTTTTTCTTGTTACTTAGCTGTTTTCTGCTCCTCTAAATTTATCTGATTCCTCCATAGGGCCTCCTCCAACCTCCCAGCCTGATTTAGATGCCACTCCTCTGAGTCTCCACAGCACCCACAATGTCATTGATGTATCTGTGCACCAGACTGTGACGTGCTTGAACGGAAGAACCATGTCTTATTTGCCACTGTGTCCCTTTAACCAGCAAAAGGCTTGGTGCATAGCAGGTTCAGGATGGGTATTTATAGAAATGGATGAATTAGGACAAAGCAAATACTCTTGGCAGGCTGGAAAGAATCAAAAAGCCAATGAGCATTCTAGGGTGCTGAAATGGGATTACGCCTTGCCAGCTCAGAGTCTGAACCTCTGCTTGGTGCTGTGTATGGCAGGGAAGTTTATGTATGAGATAGGGTAGTGGGTGAAGCTTTAAGCATGGAAGAGACTGAAGAATCCCCAGAAGAGAAACAAACATGAATGCTCACACAACTTGGGATTACACGACAAAGACAAAGAAGGGCAGGAGAATAGGTCTTGCATAGGAAGCTGGCCTTCAGCCTATCCCAATTCAGAGAAAAGATGCCTGTCAGTTTTCACCAACTCCACAGTCTCTTGCTACTGAATTACTCTGGGGAGAGGACCCTGATAGGGCAAGATCAGAAATGCTGAGACTGACTTTGAGGAAACAAATGGGAGCTTTGGACATGGCCAAAAAGTTCAGCTTCTCCTTTTAGGATTCAAGAATCCCCTCTTAAAACAGCCCCAAGGGCCGGAGATTAGCTCACTAGTCCCAGCGCCTGCCTGGCAAGCACAAGGTCCCTGGTTCGAACCTCAGTAACCACATACAACAATCCCAGGTGTGGTGACTCACACCCACTAGCAATCAGTACCACATACCACACACAGTGCCAGGCATGGTGGCTCACACCTGTAATCCCAGAGAGGCAGACATGCCAGTAATCCCAGTACTCGGGAGGCAGAGGCAGGTCGATTGCTGAGTTTGAGGCTTGCCTGGGCTACACAGTGAGCTCAGGGCCAGCCTGAACTTCAAAGCCAGACCCTGTCTCAAAAACAAAACAAAACAAAATAAAACAAAACAAAAAAAACAGCTGCTGGGTCCCATTATGTCTAGGAAGGCCTCAAAAGAGCTGGATCAGATTAAATTCGCCACCACTACTGTGTTAATGATAAAAGGCAACACTAAAATTATGCTTCCCTTGAAGAAGTTAATTTCTAGTGCTGGTACTTCATATAGTGGTGAGGCTAAGGTCCTACGAGTCCTCAAAAACTCCAATCTAAAAGTAAGGCAGCGCTGATCTCCCCATGGAGGATTAAAGAAGCTCTGACAGGGCCTGAGACACAGCCCAGCTTTACCGCAAAAGCCAGAACCAGTCATTTTGTTCAGAACACAGCAGTGGGAAGAAGAGTTTGCACATTCCCCTGCTTGTTCGAGTACCTGTAAGAATAAAAGAACAGTCTTATTTTTCACTACAACTACTAAATTAATGATTATTTTGCTTCAGAAGTAACTAAGCACTCCTGTGATTCAGTACAAGCTGTTTCTGCATCCTTCTTTAAAAGAAAGGCGCTGCGCCCCACTGTACGACACAGAAGGGCGTGCATTACCTGCTCTGGGACTTGCGGTGACCACGTGTGTCCTTCTTGAGTCTCCTGGTGACTGGTGGGGCTGGGGTGGAGGGCAAGGGGGGTGGAGCAGCAGGTATGGGCGAAGGAGGTAGACCATTGCTTGGCTTACTCTTGGGGTTCTTGTCAGCCTCATATTCAAAGGTGCGCTTGGGTTTGGGGACAGGATTCACAGCGGGATCAGGGGAGCTCTTTGATGGCAGCAACTGGGGGCCAGGACTATTTCCAGGTGGCCCTGGCTTCGTGGAACCACTGGCTTCCCTCTCCAGGGGCAGGCCTGCCTCCCCCCCACGTCCAGCCACTGCTCCTGCCCGGCTGCCAGCGCTCACACCCACGCTCCCCGCTGACTCCTCCAAGGTGCCCAGGACTCCAGTCTTCCTCCTCCCATGGTCTACACTGTAGCAGCTACTGGGGAGCTGGGGGAGGCCCCCCCCTGGCTGCTCCTTCAGGGCCTGCTCAATTTTCTGGATTCGACTCAGCACTGCTGAACTCTCTTTCCTGCTGCCATGCCCCCTGACGAAGGCACTGGGCTCACTCCGGCCTGGCCGCTTCTCCAGCCGGTAGAAAGAGTCCCGGACAGGAAGTGCCTCTCCCTCCTCCTCGGTCTCAGGGTAGGAACACTCAGAGAAGGTCCTGCTCATCCTCCGGAGGCCCTTGAAATCAAAGGTCTTGTCTGAGCTGCAGGGGGATGGCGCCACACTGGGACAGCCCACACTGGGGCAGCCCTCACTGGCCGCATGCTCGACTCCAGAGCCCTCCCGCTTCTCTCCACACAGGCTCATCTTGGGTGAAGTCTCTCGGCGACCTTCCCATGCTGAAATCTTCTCTCGGATGCCCAGGCTGTGGGCACGGGTGCCAGGACGGGTCAACAAAACACTCCTCAGGCCAGACCCGGGGAATGGGGTGCTCTGGGCAAGGGGGAGGCACGCAGCTACTCCCTCTACATCCTGAGGTGCACCCTGGGCATGCTCCTTCTGGTCCTCTCTCTTGCACACTGAAGGGCTTCTGTCCAGATAACCAAAGCTGGTGGCCTTGAGGGAGCAGATGGGAGGTGAAGAATCTAGGGGGGGATCTTGAGGATTTGGGGGTGAAAGGTTGCGGGAACGCCAGTCCTTGAGGAGCAGTCGAGAGCTGGAGTGGCTGGGGTACCTGCAGGCTGAGGCTTCGCTATCGCTGAGGGGGTAGATGGGGCTCCGCGGTGGGGACAGAACTGGAGGTGGAGAGACTGACTGAGACCTAGGAGCAAGAAAGAAAAGAAGGAGAATAAAATGGCAACGAGTGACCTAACAACCAGAAGCATCACGCTTTATTCTCAGAGAGCTCAGTGGCTCTTTCCTGCAGTGTTCTCAAAGTCAAAGGTACTCTGCTGACGTATGTACCTTTGAGGCAAACCTCAGGGCCAGAAACAGCTCCTTAGCCACAGTGGCCCAAATTCAGGAGGGCTCTCTGCTCAGCTCACCCTCAGAGAACCGAGAAATGTCTGGGGACAGAAGCCTCTTCTCTGACAGGATACAGTCTCTTAAGAGTATGGTGTGATGGAAAAATTGAGCGCACATGTTTACATTTTTTAAAAAAATTATTACAGTAAAAGATATACTGCCAATAACCCTTCCAAGTTTTGAATTACCCCATCAATTCTGGCCACTTTCTAGAGCACTTTTAGAAGGTCTTTCTCTTGAGTTTTCGGCTGTGCAGTCACAGCTGCCTTAATATCCTGAATTGACTCAAAACTTTTACTTTTCACAGTCCCTGGGAATTTGGGGAAGAGCCAGAAGTTGCACAGTGGCGGATCTGGTGAATAAGGTGGATGAGAACGCGCTGTTATGTTTTACAAGGCTGCCTTTCTTCTGGTGGCACCCAATGAGTATTTCCTATACTTTTTATCACACTCCTACAGACACTCACAAAAGATCTTTCCAGATAGCAAGGATGATGGGATAATTGTGTTGGGCAGAGAGTATTTTGAGAGGGATTAATGCCAAAAGATCTTCAATTATCATAATGTTGGAAAAGTACTTAAACATTCACTGTACTTTTCAATTACTCCTTGTGTATCTCTGCACAAAAGAACAGTGGGAAGAAAAGGATGCTGCTAAATGGCTAACACCTGGCTTGCTGGGGCAAAAAAACAGACATTGGTAGCATTGTCCATATGCTCATTTCTCCTACGCCTAAGGAAGCAATGTGGTATCACTGAAAACAGAAGTTGAGAAGAAATGTTAATGATCAGCTCTTATGAGCTTCCTGAAGTGGCTTTCAAATATCTATAGGCCGTTTCTTTGCCCTTTCCCCTTCGCCACTCCCTCTGTTCCTTAAGACTGTGCCAATGGACACAAAACACATTCCCTCTGCTTAGACGCTGACCAGAATTAGAACCTGTAGGGGTCTCAGAAAGGTTAAGAGGGCCCCTCAGTAAAGAGTCCTTTCCACTCCATCAGGAGGCCAGCAGGGCCGGGCACCAACTCCTTAGACAACTCTACAACACAGAAGTGACAGCATATCCAACAAGCACCCGCCATTTCCCAGCCCCAAATCCATATCCAAATTTCAGCAAATACCAAGCATGGTTCTAAATAAGTGGTTTTACACATATTTAATCTTCATATACATTTTCTGAGATTATCAGGTATTATTAGCTTTATCTTACAAATGAAAGACAGTGAAGCACAGAAAGGTTAAATATTGTATCCAAGGCCACTCAGTTAAGTGGTGAAGCCAGTACATAAATTTACACTGCACAGTGTTGCCTCTATAACAAGTAAGCAGTAACACCTGCCATCCCTGGGAACCCTCAGGCCACAGACACAGCTCAACAAAAACCTCACAGCAGTCTAGAACGGTGTCAAGGGAACTCTCCGTCTTTCCTGCCAGGTGATTTCTTCTAGGTCAAGGCACGCATGGTTAGTGCCTGGAAGGTTCTCCATCAATAGTGAAGAGAAAAGAAGGAAAAAATAAAGGTAAGGAAGCTCACTGGAGAGAACCATGAACAAACTTCTTCTTGTCTGGTATGATGTTCATTGACATCTCTAAGAATTCTGTCTGAGCATTTTAAAGACAACAGGATTTTGCCAACACTGCATCTTGCAAAAACCTATCTGATCATAATGCCACAGCCCTCAACACTGGGCTGTCCAGCCTCTCAGGCTCCACAGTGCCATGCCACCCACAGGACGGCAGCCAGCTGTCCCTGAGCCAGATTGCTGTCACTGCTCTCTCACACACAGAAAACTGAAGCTCGGGTGAGTCAGGGATTGGGCAACAATTCCCTGTTGGGTCATAGCCTCTGGCTGCCCCAATCAACAGGAAACCTCAACATGCTTAAGTTGTTTTTAAAAAGGGCAAATCAAACAAGAGCCCTCCCACGTGTACATGGGCATAGTGAGAGAAATTCAATGCCCAGCCAAGCCCTGACCAGACTGCTCAGTGAGGGAGTGTGAACAGAATAAGCCTCGGCCCTTTCTGGGATAGGCAGTGGCAGGGCAGCGCACCAGGCTTGAGCCTGGAGAGATCCAAATTTATCCATGATCAACAGAGGGCTTGGGTCTCTGATTTATTTTACAGAACCATGATGCAAAAGGTCATCCGTGCAGGCCCTAAACAAATGAGTGCTTGAAGCCACAAAGGACTATATTTTAATTTTTCTCAAATGGAGGTGAGAGTAGGTTCCTCTATTGGCCTCTGTTCCCAGGTTAGGAAGGGCATCACTTACAGCAGAAAGGCGTAAGCAGGGCCAATGTGGAGGCCAGGTTTCATCATGCATGATTCTCTGTGACAGAGCTTACGTGCAAGTGGCATCTCCTGGCACAGATGACAGAGAATGCTCCCGCTTGTGCTTCGGTTTGGCTCCCTCTCATTGTTTCTTAGTTTTCAAAGTGAGACTGAGAGTGAGAATAAGGAAACAATGGCCAGGAGAATGGCGGGGGGTGACTAGATCCAGGCGTCCTCAGGAAGCCAACCACTTGAGCAAACCTTTCTTTTGTGTCTGCTCTTCTGCTCTGCTACTGACAGTCTAGCTTCACTTCTGAGGGTTCCCAGGACAGCTCCTTGCTAACCTCCCAACATGAACCAAAAAATAGAGGGAGACATCTATCACCCAGACCAGTGTGCCAGCCCCTCAAGCTTGAGACACACCTTAACTCCTCAGCCATTCAGCCAACACATACTGAGCATCAAGTATATTCCAAATATAGCACCATTCTAGTCTTTAAGAACCAGTGGGCTAAAAATAGCCTCTTTTTCTATAGCTCACCTTCTGGTGAAGAAACACAGTGTTGCTTTAACATGTTTAGAGTAGATAATAAACAAACCAACCCTCCGTGATGCTGATAGGACCAACAGTAAAAGGATAAAATATTAACAGAGTGGGTGAGTAATCATTTTATATATGGAGATCAGGGAAGGCCCTTCTGCAAGGGGGACACAGGAACACAAACTGAAGGAAGTGAGCAGTTTGTTTATGCAGGGGAAGAATATTCAGGGCAAAAAACCAGTAGGCCAAGGGCTTGAAACAATGGTATACAGGGGCAACAAGGAGGGCAATCTGGACAGAATGGAGTGTGAAGAGGAAGAATAGGCCGAAGATTAGTCAGAAAGCATCAAGGCCACATCACAGAGGAACCCATGGGCTGCTGGTAAGACTTGGGCTTGCATACTGCAAGAGAAAGACTTCCTGAAAGAGTGAGTATGAGGAAAGACATGATCTGACCATCATAGAATGACGTATGATGGTGTAAGAAAAGTAGTACTGGAGCTATTCAGGAGGCCACCATACAGTGCAGACAAGAGATTAGGATCAATTTCAATGGTAGTCATAGAGAAGGGGCTACTTTGTAAGTCAGGCCAATAGGATTTTCTGAAAATCTGGATGAAGGGTGTGACAGAACAAAGAGAAGTCAAAGATGACATCAAGATTTTTGACCTGAGTGCTTCGTGGAATAGAGTTCAGAATATACATCCAAACTCAGGAGTCGTTAGTATATAGACAGCACTTTAGAATATGCAAGCCACACAAGATCATCAAGGGTGTACACTGAGAAGTTCAAGGACCAGACCCTAGGATTTTCAGTGTTTTGGGGTCAGCATGAGTAACGGGAGCTAGCAAAGGAGATTAAGAGGGGCACTTAGTAAGGAAAGAAGAAAACCATGAGAAGTGACACCCTGAAGAAATAGGGGTGATCAACTGAGTCAAATCTGCCAACAAGTGAGCAAGAGAAAGACAGAAATGATTATGAGATTTGGCAATATGGAAGTCATTGACTTTGAGAAGTTTAGGGGGGTCTTGACTGGAAGGAATTCAAGAAAATGGGAGAGAAGGGAGTAGAGGAGGAGGATAGTCAGGAACTCTAAAAAAGAGCAGTGTCTTACCACATAGTAAGCAGTGTCTTACTATGCTGCCTCATGCTTCTTTTCCTCCTGCTTTACTGCTGCATGCATTGTCAACTCATTCCACTAAGAGGAGAAAAGGTCAGGGCTTCCCCCTCTCCTCCAAGCATCTAGATGTAACCCTCTATCAATTCTACTTTCTAACTTCTCTTAGATCTTTCTATTCCTTACCCTTCCCACTGCTCTACCATTCCTTGGTTCGGATCTTATCTTTCACCAAGGCTATTAAATTTCTTGATTCCTCTCTTTGAATTTGGTCTCAATCATATTCTAGTCCATCCCCTCATGTTCTAACATCTTCCTAAAATGCAAAACTATTTGTGTCTGAAACTCCTCCCTATTTTCAGAATAAACTGCAAGTTCACTGGCGTGTCTGACAAGACATGACCCTTGGGATGGTCCCTGCTCATCCTTCCCTCCAATACCTCACACTGTCCCCTCACGTCAACCCTGTCTCCCACTCTTCAGCCACAGCCAATGCCAGGCTCGCTCCCACCCTACTTGTTTCACACGGATGGAGATGGCCCATTGTGACACCTATACTGTGCCTGGGAGAGTGCCTTTTATGGCACATACAACACTTTATTGCTTCATGTTGTTTCCTAGTCTGTCTTCTTCACTAGACCACAAGTGGACCTACTTGTTAATCTTGAGATCCCCTATATTTTTTACTATACCTAAAATTGAGTAGTAACAACTAAAATATTTGTGAAGAATGAACAAGTGAAAGAAAAAAAAACAACAGTGAAAACTTAGGCTTCCTTTATGTCCACCCTGGGCAAGGTCTGCAGACTTCTCTGCCTCCCTTGTTGTATGCTGTGATCTGAAGGACAACACAGCAACCCTAGTGAGGCTGTCAGGCCCCAAGTCCTTTCTCATAAGGCAAAAATTGTATGCTGGACCAGAAGTCTAGAGAGGGCTCTACCACTTCTAAGGTGCATTCATAGGCAAGTCACCTAAATTCAGAGCCTCCAGTTCTTTATAAAACGGGGAAATACTCTCAGTATCCTTTGTTACTAGCTGTGTGAATAAAATGATGTCAACGTGTAAAAGTAAACACTATAAATAATTCCATAATGGCAAAAGAAAATACAAAGTAAATAGCCAGGACTCTGCTCTTGTCATCTCTCACTCCACTCCACGATCCCAGAGTGTGACCTCAGGGAGGTGGCCACCATGGAACTGGGTGCCTAATATGCCACTGCTTGTCAGTGGCAGCTGGTTCAGCTGCTGCACACAGACACTGATGCCAACTCCATGGCATAGCACTTGCCAAAACCAACATTTTCATGAGGCAGGGAGCAAGATAAACAGAAGAAAGGGAGGGTGCACAGGAAATTCAAAAGAAACAGAGGAGCACAAACACACAGAGCAGACCAATGTAAAGAGAAACCAACTGTGGAAATGCACACAGGCTAAAATTTGAAGTGCAAGATACTTGTTCCATCGTCTCAGTGAACATGGCCAGCCCCTGGGTGAGTGTGGGGCCGCCCTCTCAAGGGACACTGTATTAAGCAGCTGAATGATGCTCCAAACACTTCAAGTCCACAATCTGAGCACAGAGGAGGAGAAAAAGAAGGAGGCAGCCTGAGTCCTGTCAGCAAGACTAGGAGTTTGCTCTCCAGCCCAGAGAAGAGGCCTGTTCAGGAACTCCTGCGACATCCCACTGCAGAGCACTTCCGATAAAAACCCAAAGCGCTGGCTGACACAACTTGGCCTTCCTCTTCCCAAAAGCGATCTTATTTCAAATGCCTAGGATTCCCCAACAGGGTCAGGGCAGCCTCAGCCTCTGAGTGGGGCTACACCGAGGTCACCACCTGCAGAGACCTATGAGGTCAAACACAACTTGCCAGTGTGGGTAGAATGGTCGCTGGGGTCAAAGAACACATGGAGTGGCTTTTCCAACTCCAGAAAGTACTTCTAGCATTCTACCAAAGCCATACTCACTGTCTCCGAGCTGATTTCTAAGGCAACACAGAAAGAACGGGTGAGCTTTTCTCTGGGTCCAGAGCTATTCTACAGAGTACCAGCATTTACAGTGCAGAAGCCCATGCCAACGATCCAGACACTTGATAGGAAAATCCTGAACCAGGGATGTAGCTCAGTGGCTACACACCTACCTGACAAGTGCAAGGTCCTGAGTTCAATCCCTGATACAAAAAGAAAAAAAGAAAAAGAAAATCTCTGGTTTGGTCAAAGTAGGCTACTATACAGCATTAAGCAGAGTTAGGCCAGAACACAAAACCACTTCTAAGAAACCATATCAAAGGAATCTGTCATAGTTTTAGAACATGGTCCCCAAATTCTTCAACATGTCCTCTATCGAAATAACCCCTCCTCTTCAATCCAGGCTCTGTAACTGCCTGACCAATAGAATGCAGTAAAAAGTAACAATTGCCACCATTCAGGCCCAGGGCTCAAGAAACTAGCAGCTTCTAATTCCTGTATCACACACTATGAGCAAGGCCAGGCCACATGGAGGGGACATATACAGATGAAAGTCTCAGCCACAGCCAGGGACAATCTTTTGACACAGCCACGTGACAAGGAGCCCTGGCCACTGGATCACCCTAAATCTTGAAGTCTTTCCAGCAAGGTCCCAGAGATCACAGAATAGGAACATGTCATCCCTGCAAAGCTCTCTGTCTGAATTCTTAATAAATAGAATCTATGAACATAATAAAATGGCTATATTCTACTATCAATCTCAGGGGATCATTTGACAACAGACAGATTTTGCTATGTGTAAGTAGAGAGGTATTGAAGTAAAACCTTTGTTATGGCTTGTGTCTAGCTGCCCCCCAAAGCCTCCTGTGATCGTAGGTGGGACATTTTTAGAGGTAGCTAGATCCAGAATGTATGATGCTGGCATTGACTCACTGGGCAATGCTAGTCTCAAGGGCACCGGGATGAAGGGTTTGAGTGCTACCCACCCTACATAGCCTGGATAAAAGTGGCAGAAAGATACTGTGAAGGGCCCTTGTTGCTTTCGCTACCTTGTGGACACCGTTTTGTTTCTCCTATGCAGTGCCCACCTGCCATCCACCCCGACTTGGAGCAGGCAGTTATGGACTAAAATTTCTACAAACTATGAGCCAAATAAGGCTTTCCCCCTTTTAACTTTGGGTGTTGAGTGTTTTGTTTCTGCAGCAAGAGGACAATAAATAAAACAACTGTAAAATATTGACTTTTCCACTGTTAGTAGGGACTTAGGGGCAAGTAAGGAAAATGTTATGAGAAGCCAGAAGAAAGGGGACTCATTGTGTTGAAAAGTTAGGGGACTCTGTCACCTGTGATAAAATGGAAAATAGGAAATATAGTTAACAAATTTGATGAACTAGTTACAGAAATTTCAGGCAAAGTGCTGGAAGTGCTGTCTAACTTCCAACTGTTAACAGTAAGAGATGGGCAGTAAAAGGAACTATTCAATTTTCAAGTGAAGTTTAAGGGACACATGAATGAGAAAGGGCTTACTGGGTCAGAAAATAAAATCATTTTTCATTTTCAATCTCTCTAGACAGGAAAAGATTCTCAAATTAAGAAAAAACTTCAAGGGCCAGAGAGTTAGCTCAGTGGTTCCGGCGCCTGCCTTGTAGGCGCAAGGTCCTGAGTTTGATCCCCGGTAACCACATATAATGCTGGGCGTGGAGACTCACGCCCACCAACAATCAACACTGCATACCACAATGCCGGATGTGGTGGCTCATGCCTGTAATCCCAGCACTCGGGAGGCAAAGACAGGAGGATTGCTGAGTTTGCGGCGGCTTGCCTGGGCTCCACAGTGAGCTCAGGGCCAGCCTGAACTACAAAGCGAGACCCTGTCTCAAAAAAAAAAAGAACTTCAAATTGGTCATGACAGCACTGTAACCCCAGTACTCTGGTAGGCAGAGGCAGGATAATCACAAGTTTGAAACCAGCCTGGCCAATATAGCACTTTAGTGAGACTCGTGTTGATCAGGCTAGCCTTGAACTTGCAATCCTCCTGCTTCAGTCTCCCAAACAGCTGGGATTACAAGCATGTACTACCACACCTGGCATGTCCATGAACTTCTGAAAGGAAGTATGTCAGTCTGGACTAAAAAGAACAGACAATAAAAAATGGAGAGGGGACTCTCTCCTAGCCAAGTGGTAAAAGAAACCCTGGGAAAGAAGTAGCATTTGTATCTGGACTGACAGAATGGTGAGGTTTGCATTAGAGAGTAATGAAAAGTAAGACTACAGAGAAAGGCCAGAGCCCGATTACCAGAAGCCTCACAAATATAAGTTTGACCTTATCGTGGATGGCAATAATTTTTGAGGGAGAGGGATGTTGGTAATGCTTATAGAGACATGAATGTGGGGTTACAACACAAGGACCATTAACTTTAACGGTCAAAGACATTAACTTTATCCTTGGTAAGTACTCTCTCCTCTCTGCAACCTCAGTTTCTGAACGCTTAAATCAAGTTCATTAGACTGAATGAACTCTAATGCCTCTCTTCAGCTTGCATTTCTAAGAATCTATGGACTAGAGAAGCATATAGAGTCCACCACGAAGAACCTATTAGAAATCAACCAGGCTAGCCTTGAACTTGTGAACCTCCTGTACCACCCTCCCAAGTAGTTAGGATTCCAGAGATACCCACATTTTTAGTATATGTGCTGCCGAAGCGAGCACAATACCCACATTTTTAAAGGAAGTGTATCATCCTGGATATGCTTTGAAAAGAAGGTACTACAAGACTTTAGTACAGCAGATTATACTCCATAAATCTCTCCCAGCCATGTAGCCAAACCATCAACCGACGGGTAATGCTTTCTACATGCCATATGTCCACTGTTCAAGGCTCCAGAAACACAGAAAGAGGCCAAAGTTCTGGCCCTCAGGAAGTCTACACTCTTACAGATATTTTGGTTTCCTGAAACTACAACCAGAAGCAAGGTTCCCACACACACTGAGATTTCCAAGTTGCAATGAGCCAGGTGCTAGTTTCATAGTGATGAAGCCCTTAAGGAAACCTACAGGAGCGGCAGATCTTTTGAGAGAGGCTCCACCCCTGCTGCCTGCCAATTCTGGTTGCACAAATGAAAGCCCCCAAGAGTGACAAGTGGCCAAGTTCACCCCCATGGAAGCACCTGAATTAGCTATCCATATAATACTTCCTTGCCCGCAAATCACAAGCTGCTTCTAGTCCCACCCTAGGTCATCAGCACTGACCCAGTAAGGCTGGGAATCAGAGAATCCCAACCCCTCTCCTGTTCTCCACTCCCAGAGCTGGTGCCAAGTCATGTGAGCTGGTGTGAAAACACTCTGGTGGCAGCTAAGGGGGAAGCAGTGCATCCATTCAGCTTTACCGGCAAGAGGAAAAGAAGTCTGTTCCAGGAGAACAGGACACAGCAAAGAACAAAACCGAATGAAAAGGCTTAGATTTTCTCTTCTCATAGGTTAATCAAAACTGCCTAATCAAAATTGACTGTAGGGCCAGAGATTTAGCTCAGTGATTCCAGTGCTTGCCCAGCAAGGTCCTGAGTTCGATCCCATTAACCACATACAACAATACCGGGCATGGTGACTCATGCTCACCTGCAATCAGTACCACATACCACAGTGCTGGGCATGGTGGCTCAAGCCTGTCATCCCAGCACTCAGGAGGCAGAGGCAGGAGGATTGCTGAGTTCCAGGCTTGCCTGGGCTACATAGTGAGCTCAGGGCCAGCCTGAACTACAAAGCAAGACCCTGTCTAAAAAAAAAAAAAAAAAAGAAAAACTGACTATAAAGGAAATCAAGGAGAAGAAATTAATAAAACACCAGTAAAAACTTTTTAAAAAGTTTTTTAAAGCCAAACTGGCTTTGTGGCAGCACCAGGTGTATTCTTTTTTGTGTGTGTGGTACTGGGGATTGAATTTGGGCTCTTATGCTTCCAAGACAGGCACAGTACCACTTGAGCTAAATCCCCAGGCCCACTACCAGGTGTATTCTTATGCAAATTAAAGATAAAGGCCTACAAATACTTTTCTAAATCCTACAAGGTCCCACCTGCTCATCATCACCAGTTTACCAGACCCCTTTCTTTCCTCAAAGAGGGTGATACAAAGGACTTTTAGTACTGCGGTGTGGTGTGGATAGCGCGAAGGTCCCTACCCAGGTGTGTACTCCTGCTTATACTCCTGGGCTGGCAATGGTAACAGGATGTCTGGTCACTGCCAACCTCTACTGAAAGGTCAGACTAAGAAATTTACACACCAAGATTATCAATCCAAGTCGCTGATGATTTGGGGAGAGTGAGTCACGGTCTTTGCTCCCCAGTCAAGCACTGAGCCCGGTGCCTAGAAGAACCCTCAAAATTCAGAGTGACTTTCTACCTCAATCAGTGATTTCCGGCCTCACCTACCCAAAGAATACACGCAGGTCATAGCTGAGGGTGGAGAGAACTAGAGAAACTACCAAACTACAAAGTCTAAGCAAGACCTACAGCCCAGAAGTAGTTTCTGAGAGAAGGATATAGCTGGGCACAGATTCCCTGCCAAAAGCCAAATTTCCAAAAAAGAAGGGAGGAAGGAGATAAAGGGAAAAACGGAAATGTAAGCAGACAGGAAGCAGATACTTAGAAAGGAGGCTGGAAAGGTACTTTCAAAGGTACATCCAAAGTTCAGATTTACAAATACCATCCAGCATGTTTTGATGCTAAGCACACAGGGAAGAGCAATTTTTGAAAACATTTAGAAACATGTAGGCGTTTATTCCAAACAGAAACTGGGAACCTGTGATGAGACTTGATTCTGCTTTGCAACTTACTGTAAATACTGCGCATTCCCTCCCACCCCTCCCCCCAGGGCAAATGAGATGAAAAATGAATACTTAAATTACTGGAGGCCTGCTGGATATGGCAATCTCCAAATTTTAATTTACTATTGCATAAGTTATTTCTTTAAAAGTAAGAAAAGCACCACATGATCACATATGTTTACTTCATCCCCACAGTAGTCTGACATTTTAAACACTGGCCCCTCACCTGCCATGGCAAGCACAGTAAGTGACGAATGAGACGCGCTACCGCGAGAGGCCAGCAAAGTGGCTGCCAAAAGCAAGGGACAGGAGGCAAAGACTCTGATGTCTCGGCCTATTTATGTCTTGGACAACAAATGCTCTGAAGAGTTCAGTTCAAGGACCGGTTCTTACTGGTCTTGTTGTAGGTACAGAACTCACTTGGCTAAGTCCCAAGCTCTTACATAGCTAGAAAGATAGAGCCTACCAAGCCCTGTGTGGCTCACCCACTGTTTTGTGCTGGGATTGAACCCAGAGCCTCATGTATACTAGGCCACCATTCTACTACTAAGACATATCTATAGCCCTTTTTGTTTTATTCTGAGATACGGTTGTGCTAAGTTCCCCCACAGGCCTTTAATTTACAATTGTCCTGCCTCAGCCTCCTGAGTAGCTAGGCTTACTAGAATGTTAGTAACCTAGTCAGATTGTTTCTACCAGAACCAAGCCCTGCAGGTATACCAGGGGCTACATCCCTAGGAGCTACATCCTGGGCCCCATCTGGATGCCAGCTCTCAATGAGCAAGCATCTATCACCACCTCTGCCAGACCGGAGTGTGCCACACCCCAATGGGTTTAGCCTAGCACTACACAGCCCCGATGTCCAACAAGGAGCTGGCCTTCTCCCTGCCCTAGCAAAGCATTCACAAATCTGTCCATCCTACTAGCCTAGGGCCCAAAAGACAATTTGTCCAGCTGTGGATTCAGCAAAAGAGGCATAAACCAGCCTGGAAGATCTGTTATACAGGCAGCCTTGGCCAACACTTGAGAAGCCCTAGTAAAAGCACTGTACATCTCACCCCTGTTTTTGGAAGTTTTTATCACACAGGGAGGATGCTAATTTTTTTTTTTTTTTTTGAGACAGGGTCTCGCTTTGTAGTTCAGGCTGGCCCTCAGCTCACTCTGTAGCCCAGGCAAGCCTGGAACTCAGCAATCCTCCTGCCTCTGCCTCCCGAGTGCTGGGATGACAGGCGTGAGCTACCACCCCCAGCACTGTGGTATGTGGTATTGATTGCTGGTGGGCGTGAGTCTCCGCACCCAGCATTGTATGTGGTTACCAGGATCGAACTCAGGACCTTGCGCTTGCGAGGCAGGTGCCAGAACCACTGAGCTAATCCTCCAGCCCTGGTAAAGTAGAATTTTGATTTGAATCCAGTTCTATAGAATTCTAAAATTTATAGTTTTTCTATAGGCCTACATTCCTATTTTTAAAAAGAAGATTAAAAACAGCAAAGGAAACTGCAGTTTAGACTTACTAAAATTCTCCAAGCTGTTTTTGTTTTGCACCCAGCCTAACTCCTTATAGGATCTAGACTTCTGCTTAGAGTTTGTGCTAATCAACTCACTGGAGACCCAGCCCTACTCCAGTGTGGCCAGCCTCCTTAACAGCACAACCTAGCTCAGGCCCAGTCCCCAAGCAGTCCCCACCTCAGGAAAAGGTTGAAGACCATCTGCAACTTGCTGGCCCCATCCCTGGAATCCCACGGTCCTCCAACAGCAGGAAGCAAAGCTTACTTTCAAGTTACTGCTTGCTATGTCTTATGAAGACTTCTGGAACTAGAAAATGAAGTCTATGCTACAAAAGACTTTTGCCTAATAGAGAAGCTGTGTCCAGACGGATTATCTGGACGAGGGACAGTCAGGATGATCACACTTAACCTTCTGGCAAGAATCTTGCCCAGAACCCAGGCCTCTATGCTGTCCCCTGACGCCAGCCCCTGGCAGTTCTCCCCTACCCACCTGCTCAGAGTCTCCCGAGGGGCCTTAGTGCCTCCGGCTCCATGAGTGATGCTGGAATTCTTGTTGGCAGTCATGGTCATTTCGGCTCTCTGCAAACCCAGAGCCCTGCAAAGAAGACAAGCCTGTAAGCCAAGTTTCCACAGGCAGTCAAAAGCACCCCAACATCTTCCAGATGACCTCCAAAACTGCCAAGAGGCTTTCTGCGGCAGGTGATGGAAACCACTTTCCCACATATGCTCAACTCCATGTGTTACAGCTTATGAGCCTCAAGAGACCCCTGGCCCGGGCTAGGGAAGAGTCTGAGTAAGAGATAATTTATCAATTCACAGAAAAATGATTTTTTAAAATCTCTTATCTCAGGGCTGGAGATGTAGCTCAGTGGTAGAGTGCTCGCTTAGCATGATGATGATTTGGGTTTGACCCCAGGTCACCACTGAGGTAAAGAGAGAAAAAGAAAAACTCTACCTCTATCTTACCTCTTCTCATTTCTTCAACTTTCATACAGCATTTATGATTTCTCCACATCTGTACACCTCCTAAATTACTACTTATTCAGTGTCTTTTGTGTGAGTAAACTTGAAACTGATTTCATTTCTTTAAAAAAATTTAATGTTCTAAACAATAAGCCATCCATTCATCAACAGACTGTTTACTGAGCAACTATATTCAAGGCAAACCTCGCAAAGAATTAACACAGTCTCTCTCCTCATGGACATTGCATCTTTATAGGGAGAAGCAGGCAATAAGCACACGTTAGCCCATGTCTGTGATCCTTAAGGGTCTGCATATAATATACTAGGCAGTGAGAAGTGGAATAAAGGCTGGTACGTGCCCGTAACCTAGCATTTGGGAAGCTCAGACAGGAAGCTCATAAATTTGAGGCCAGCCTGGGCTACATAATAAGTTCAAGGCCAGCCTAGTCTACATAACAAAACTCTGTCTCACAGAAAACAAACACAAAAAGTAGCATAAAGAAAAAGTAATTAAGCAAGGGAAAGGAAAAGAGTGAAGAGGATGTAGTATTATAAATAGGATGCTCAGAGAAGACCATTCTGACATAGAGATATTTGACTAGATACCATAAAACTGTGATCAAAAAGTGCCAATCATATTTTTTCCAATATATGTTAGAATAAATTAGGATATATAGAAGTCTTAAAATATCTACAAAGCAAAAAAATTCATTTACATACCATATACTGTTAGACAATCTATTATTTGAAGAAAAAGGCACCATTATTTTGGAAATAGTATTTTTATAAAAAATAATGAGGGGCAGAAAAAGGCTAAAATTTAAGGGAACTCCCAGGCCAGAAAGGAAGAAGTAAAATGATCTGTTTGTAGATGGCATGATGTTATACATAGAAAATCCTAAAGAATCCACAAAAACACTAGTAAATAAGTGAGTGAGGGCTATGCTCCTCCAATGCCCACTAAATGTGCTGACGGTTTGGTTCCTAACCCATGACCAGCTGGAAGGTGGCAGAACCCTCAGGAGGCAGGGTTGTATGTTCACAGGTGCCTGCCTTTCAAGGGGATATTAGGACTCATCCCCTCACCAGCAGGAAGGTGAACAGAGGTGAACAGCCCACCTCTGCCATGCAGTGAGAACCATGATGTCAGCCCCAAAGCAACAGGGCCAACCAACCATGGACTGAGGCCAAACAAACCTTGCCTCCTTCTAAGCTGATTACCTCGGGTATCTTGTCACAGTGATGCATAGTTGGCAAACACAGTGAATTCCAGAGAGTTTACAGAATATAACATTAATGTTTAAAAAAAAACAACTTTATTTCTAGGCACTAACAACAAGCAATCTACAAATACAATTAAGAAAACAATTCCATTATCAATATCATCAAAAAGAATAAAGCATTTAGAAATAAATTTTAAAAGTCCTGAGGACTACAAACCATAAAACATCATTGAAAGATATTAAAGACAGGCCGGAGAGTTAGCTCAGTGGTTCCGGCGCCTGCCTCGCAAGCACAAGGTCCTGAGTTCGATCCCTAGAAACCACATGCAATGCTGGGCGTGGAGACTCACGCCCACCAACAATCAATACCACATACCACAGTGCCGGGCGTGGTGGCTCACACCTGTAATCCCAGCACTCAGGAGGCAGAGTCAGGAGGATTGCTGAGTTCGAGGCTTGCCTGGGCTATATAGTGAGCTCAGAGCCAGCCTGAACTACAAAGCGAGACCCTGTCTCAAAAAAAAAAAAGATATTAAAGACATTTAAGATATTAAGATATGAAAGACATCCCATGTTCATGGATCAGAAGACTTAGTATTTTTAGGATGACAATATTCCCTGGATACATCTGTAGAGTCAGCATAATACCCATGAAAATCACAGCAGGTTTTTCTACAGAAATTGAAAAGCTGACCCTAAAATTTAATGAAAATGCAAGAGACCCACAGTGGCCAAAACAATCTTGAAAAAGAAGAACAAAAGCAGAATATTCAAGCTTGCTTACTTTAAAATATACTACAAAGCTATAGTAACCAAGGCATAATGGTACTAACAAAGCAATATGAACAGAGATGAATGGAATAAAATCAAAAGTTCAGAAATAAACACATTTATAGGTAACTGATTTTCACCAAGGGTTCTACGACAAGTCAGGGTAAAGAAGAACCTTTGCAACAAGTGAGGAAATTAGATATCCAGATAGGAACAAATAAAGCAGGAGCCCTACCACAAACCTTATGTAATTATTAAGTTAAAACACATTATAGACCTGAATGTAAGAGCTAAAATATAGCCCAAAAAATCTTAGAAGAAAACATAAAAATAAATCTTTGTGATATTGGAGTAAGCATAGTATATTAGCTATAACAAAAGCATAAGCACTGGGCATGGTGGCTCATGCCTGTAATCCCAGCACTCGGGAGGCAGAGGCAGGAGGATTGCTGAGTTCGAGGCTTGCCTGGGCTATGTAGTGAGCTCAGGGCCAGCCTAAACTACAAAGCAAGATCCTGTCTTTAAAAAAAGGGCAAAAAACAAAACAACAACAACAAAAGCATAAACAAGAAAACAAAAAAATATATAGTTCATATCAAAAGAAAAATCTTTTATGCTATAAACAATACCATTAAGATAATAAAAAGACAACATACAGAGTGGGAGAAATTACTTGCAAATCATATATCTGCTACTGAACTTGTTTCCAGAATATTAAAAGTAGTTTTGTAATCCCAGCCCTCTGGGAGGCTGACACAGGAGAATCACAACTTCAAGCCAAGCCTGAACAATTTAACAAGAACTTGTCTCAGAGTAAAAAATATAAGAGTATAAAATATAAATATATAAAATATAAAATATATTCCTGCTTCTAAAAATGAACATGTATAAAGATTTTATTTGACTCATTAATTAAAAAGGAACCAGTAAGATGTTACAACTGATCCAAAGGGAAATTCAAAGAACCACACATTACAAAGGTAAATGAGAAATGATGGAATGAATTTATAAATACTGTCGATGCAAAATGAGCCATCTATGGGGGCCGGAGATTTAGCGCAGTGGTTCCGGGGCCTGCCTAGCAAGTGCAAGATCCCTGGTTCCATCCCCAGTAACCACATAGAACAATACTGGGCGTGGTGACTCACGCCCCCACAAGCAATCAGTACCACATACCACAGTGCCAGGTGTAGTGGCTCACACCTGTAATCCCAGGACTCAGGAGGCAGAGGCAGGAGGATTGCTGAGTTCGAGGCTTGCCTGGGCTACATAGTGAGCTCAGGGCCAGCCTGAACTACAAAGTGAGACCCTGCCTCTAAAAAAGAACCATCTATGAAGCAATAATCAATCACTAGACACAATTAATTTGCATTTTAATGGACAAGAATATAAAAAATGAGCAACCGAAACAAATAGAGCCAGCCTTTTTTAATGTTTTATTCTGAAACAGAGTCTCGCTAAGTTGCCCAGACTGGGCTCTAACTTGCAGTCCTCCTGCCTCGGTCTCTCAGAGTATGGATTACAGGTGTGCACCGCTATGCTTGGCTCCCACCCACTTCCTTTAACATCAGCACAGGCTTTGTTAAAAATACAAAGTCCTCAACCCCACTGCTATCAACTAAATGGGAATCTATGGGTTGAGGACTATTGCTTGCCTTTCTAGTAAGCATGTTGGGCTAGTCTTACATGCCTGTAAGTAGGAGAACCTGTGTCCTGCAACATGCAGAGGACTTGGGAAAGCATGAGAGATCACTGCTCAACATGTGTCCCAAGGTGGCCCAGCAGCGAGCAAATAAAAGGCGGACCTGCGGCTCTTCTCCTCCCATCCCCAGCCCTTAGCTACTCTGCTCTGCACAGAAGCACTGGCTCTCCATGACAAAGGAGCAAGTACATCACTGGATCCAGAGAAGCGCTATCCACAGCTCATCTAAGGACTTTCTTCAGTTGAGGTGCTCAGACTTCCTGTATCTCAACATAACCCTTCCTCCTCCACAGGAGTCTGCAATCTCTGTACTCTGTCCTCAACTCCAAATGGCTGGAAAAAGGAGTTTTATACCAGAAGCTGTAAACCTATGGTTCATAAGAGCAAAGATATGTCCCATTTGGTTTTTCCTTTATTTTAAAATAATTTGAATTAGTTTATAAACATTTAAGAAATTAATTCAGATTCTAGCTTCTCTTGAAGAATTAGAAAATCTGCCATTATGCTCAACATTATTTCCATACAGCAACGGCTGGCCAGAGCTGAGTACAGGTGGCCCGTTTAGATGCGGTGAGCCCTCTCCAGCTGAGGCCTGGCCCTCCCTGCCCAGGGCCTCCTCCTGGGCGGCCTCACCTGGTGGGGACCTGACTCTCCTCAGCAGGAGCAGGTGCTCTGCAGCCTGAGCCGTGACAGCATAGGGCACAGCCTCTGAGCTGCTCAAAAGCGCCCCTCACTGCCCCGTGCCCTCACTGCTGCAGGAAGGAAGATCCTTTGGAAGCAGGAGCCAGCCCCTCCGTCAGTGCGATCCAACCCCAGCACCTATCCACTGATGCTGCCCAAAGGCCTGAGAAGGGACACATTGGGGGTTAGCTTCACAGGTGCCTCTGCGAATGCCCCTTCCAGTCTCACAGCAAAACACCCAAGCCCTGCTCTCCCTCACTCATGTAAACATGCCTTCATGCCTCGTGCAGGTGTTAATGTATAACAGCCCCGACACTGATGGGTAGGAAGCCTCATCTCGCTGGGGTGAACAGACACACTGCCAGGTGCTCTTCTTGACTGGTCCAGCTAAGAAGTCACAACACCTTACAAGGGGAATTTCTCAAGTACACGAATTTCTGCAGACATCCACATTACTCTTTCCAAGCGATCTGCTCCTGTGGAAATTACAGCTTAAGAAGCAACCCAGAGGGACAGAAAAGGTGGCCGAGGAAACCGAGTTCTTCCGTGCGTCAGGAGAACATGGGTACAGCCAGGACACTGCAGCCGCAGCGCTGACTCCCTCCTGTACCTTTCCGCACCCACACTCGAAGGCTGCCTCCTCCGTTCTGCTCTGCTCTCCCTTTCCTGCTCCCCAGAGGACGGCCTGCTTTTCCATTTCCTCCTCTAAGACTCAAGGAACTGACACCACACTCCTATCATAGGGGCTCACCTAGTACGACTAAGTCAGGACGATCTTCCTCTCGGTGCTCACCACTCTTCTGTGCTTCCTGAAGCAGGCAAGGCCTCTGCTAAATGCCTGGTGGGAAAGGCCCCTGCTCCTCTGAGGCAGCGAAGCATAGTCCTTCGCACCTTTCCTCCCAACCAACCCCCCGCCTGGTTCTCAAAGGCAGGAAGGCTCCTGGAAGAGTCTAAGCACCGAACCCAAGAAGTAGCTACGGCCTGCTTCTTTTTATCTCCCTGGACTGCCTCACTCATGCGCTTTCTGCTATTCTTCCTCTTACCTCATCTTCACACGACCCAGGGAAGGTTATTCCTAGAGCAATCCTGGCTCTGTCAGACCAAGGGAGATTACAGTGGAAGGAAGGGCCAGGGTGCACCGGGAGGACTCGGTAGGCATTGGCTACTTCAGAAGGCACACCAGGGCGGATTTCTCTCATCTGTACCATCTGTGCCTTGTAAAATGCCAGCGCCCTTGTCCCCCTTCATGACCGCCACATCCTCCGTCCCTTGGATCACTGTCACTGCAGCCCCAGGTTCTGTGACACTACATCCAGAAAGCTCTTCGAGCAAAAATGTCACGAATGTCATAAGCCTCGTTGGGAGGAGGAGAACTGGGTTGCTTTTCCTGAGAGGTCAGATTTGCTAGGCGTTTTTAAAAGATACTCATGAGGCTGAAATCTCCTTCAACCAGCCACAGGAAAAGACAAATTTATTGTCGCTGAGTAATATTCAGGAAAAAAATTTAAAACTCTTTCTGTCCCTTCACTGTCCATTTATCACTCCCACATCCTTTCCCCAGCCCTCCTCCTCAGAGAAAGCTCTTTCAATTTATATTTTCAACCTCAACTACTTTTCAATCCCTTTTTTCTGCCAGATGGTCTTTGTCTACTTCAGCACAGATTCTGCGGCGGTTTTCAGCTGGGCTTAAAACACTTCCCGGAAACTTGAACTGGAGTGATAGCATGCTAGGCAACTGGAGGCCAATGGCAATTTGGTTCCTTGCAAGAGAGTTCCAAAAACCTAGACAGAGCTGTTTCTGCCAGTCCCAACACTCCACCTCTCGGCCTGGTCCTGCGGGGATGATGGAGCCCACGTGGCACAATAACTTGTCGCCACTTCAGAAAAAAGAGAAGGCAGAGTGAAGGTTTGTCTCACCAACGACTGTGCTCCTGAGCCCTTCTTTCATTTGGTCCAAACAGCACTATGCGTACACGGCCACGATGGTGATGTGGCCAGGCCACAGACCCGGCTCACATCCGCAACTTCCCTCCAGCCAGTCCCGTCAAACTACTGCAGTGGCCACTTGTGCACATGCCGGGAATGTGTATGCTCCACTCTGCTGTCGAACAGTTCCTTCTGTCGTGAAGGTTTTCCGTCCCCATTCCTTCTTTAAGAGCCAGTTCAAATGTCAACGTCACTCTGAAGCCTTTCTGCCCTAAGTCCTGACCTCGTTCTCACGCTCGCATGCTCCCCAGTCTGGTTCGGTTTGCCTTGGCTGACGGCAAGAGGCCTCCTCTGGACGACAGCTGGGAAACAACAGGGACTGCACAAGTCTCAATACCTCCATTTTCTCACCTGTACCACAGAGAAAATGCCCCGTCTATAATGAGAAGCTATCTAGAAAGCAGAGGACACTGAGAACCTAGCGGGAGCACTGAAGTCTCAGAGCTGAGGGTTTTGCTCTCCCAACTTGCTACTCTAGTATATCTCCACTCATCCTCACTTCTAGGTGGCTTTGTTCCCAACTTTACTGAGAATATACCATCAGAACGGCCCCTTGACACGCTACACCATCACAATGACCCACCACCAGCACCAGAGTTGATCTTGTGCCTCTTCTCCTCCATACCTGCAGAAATAGGCCCTGATCCACTCAAAGTAAAAGCCAAAATCTTCACAATGACTTACGAGGCTCTTTAGCACCTGGGTCCCTCTTATGCCTATCCCTACACTGCTAATTCCTCAGTACTCTGTCCCCATTGTTTCTGTTTTATTTTTCTCTGTAGCACTTATTACCATCTGACACACTGATTTTTCTACTTTTATGTGTACATAAGCTCCATAAGGCCAGACATTTTTGGTTTTGTTCACTGCTGTACCCTTATTGCCTGGAATAGTCCTTGGTATACAGTAAACCCTCAAAAAACGTTTGACACACACACACACAAGGGCACTCCTTGGACTGGGTGGACAGGTCTGGGCTCCAGTGCATGTGCCCATCTTCTAGACTTATCAGCCTTCCCAGGAAGAGTCTGACTACCTGCAGCAAAGAGACTATGCCCACTAAGCACTTCAGAGATTATAGGCAAGGGAGGCTTCAGCCCAATACCCAACTAAAGGTATTCTCTGAAAAGACTACAATGGCTTTCCTATCACAAAATGCAAAATTCTTTTCTCTAGGCCTCCTTTACTAATGCCCAATGTCTGGACACTATGGATCAGCCCCTCCTAAAGCACTGTGATGTAGTTCACTCTCAATCTGAGGCACAAAATGTTCATGCTCACCATAAAGGGGCACATATTAAGACCTTTGAGAGTGTTTTCCCAACCAGGCCCTGTGCTACTGTGTTAGGTTTTAGTCCTTGCCCTTGAATAGCTCTCCATCCTGCCTGAGACAGACAAGTAAAGGTTCTGGTACAGTGTAACACAATCTGTGACAGTCATGCAATCACAGAGTTCTAGAGCAAGGAGAAAGACGCCTGATCCCATGGACAGGGTGGGTATGCAGGAGGATATGCTGCTAGAAGAGACAAGAAGTGACAAAACTCATAGGATTTAAAGCATGAGAATATTACAAAGGGAAGAAAAACCATAAAATAAGAAAAAGCATAAATAAAAACAGAGCAAGCAGAGATCTGACAGGACACAAAAAGTGTTAACCATACGGAGAACATTGATAAATTTAACACTGATAATAAATCCGATAGTGTGTATTTGTTTGTTTGTTTGTTTATATAGTACCAGAGATCGAACTCAGAACCTTGCACTTCCCAGGCAGGCATGGTACCATTGAGCTACATCTCTGGCCCATCTGATCATTTTTAAAATGGCATTTGGAAAGTGAAAAGGAAAATTACAGAGATGGAGAAGATTCTTAGTAGATCTATCTAACAAAAGATTCATACCCAGGACATATAAGGACCTCCTACAAATCAATATGAAAGACAAAACTGGCAAAAGACTAGAACTGATACTCTATCAGAGAGGATATCCAAACAGCCAAAAGATATATGACATGGTATCCAACCTCATTAGTCATCAAGGAAATGCAAATTTTAACCATAAATTGATATCATTAACATATGCAACCAGAATGACTAAAATGAAAAAAATCTAGAAAACATCTAGTGTTAGTGCTAGCATGAATGTAAAACAACTGGAGTTCATATATACTGGTAGTGGCAATATAAATGAATGCTAACACTTTGGAAGAACACTGGGTACTATACACAAAAGCTAAACATACATATACCCTAAGATGCATCAATTCCCCTCCTGGGTACATACATACCCAACAGAAATGCAGACATATGTGTATGAAAGACAAGCATAAGACTATACACAGTAGCATCATTCATAATAGTGGTCAAAGAGAAAACCAGCCAAATGCCTACCACCAAAAAAATGAAAAGTAAACTATGGTACACTTATGTAATTCAATACTATACAACAATGAAAATGAATACAGCTACACACATAAATAAATCTCTGAAACATGGAGTTGAACAAAAGTCATCAAAGAACTGGATAAAGAAGTTGTGTTTGTTTTTTTAATAAAATGGAGTATTAGCCATAAGGAATGATAAGTTAGAGTCATTTATAATTAAATGGACATACCTTGAGGCCAAAAGCGAAATAAATAGGACACAGATATACACAGATGAGAAACTGGAGGTCTAAAAAACAATATCAAGGATACATAGTGCATGATTCTATTTGTAGAAAATACAAAATCAGTAAAACAAATTTATGACTTTGTTCTTTGCTTCTTATGTTTCTGTTTTCTGTAATGTACATACTAACTTTAAAAAAATAAAGATTATTTTTAAAACTCTAAAAACAAAAAAGTCTGTTGAGTTGGATATACAGACACTTCAATAAAATGTTTTAACACAGAACACAGGCTGCAGAGCACAGCAGATTTGTGGACATTACATTCACAGAACAAGATTACCAAAAAGTAGTACAGAGCAACTTTCAAACTGTAGGTTTTAGACTAGTGGTGGCAAACCTATGGCACGCGAGCCACAGCGGGCAGTCTATAACACCACAAGCTCTAGAAGTTCACCATCACTGTCCTAGACCATCAGTGCTCACTTTCCCTTTGGTATAAAGGCTTTGATTCCTCAATTATAGAAAGCGGTAGAAGAAAGTACGTCTGTGTGGCCATGTGCTGCTGGTTCTATGCATGTGTTTATCTCTCCTAATCTGCAATAACTATACTGTATGAGAAAGCTGTCATCATCTCTAGTTTATGGATGAAGAAACTGAGACTCAAAGAGGCCATTAGTTTACCCAGAGCTTCAGAGTTAAGCGGCAGAACACAGGTCTAGAGAGGCTGGCACTAAGCTCTGTAAATGATTCCTGACAATATTAGTCTTTTGGTGTCTGTCGTATCTTTGGCAGGAAACCACCCTCCATTGTGAATGCACACTTGTGGCCCAGCTTTATCTAAATAAAGATAAAGAGTAAAAACAGATATTGACAGAAGATACAATCTGTGGACCATAAATTCTTGGTCTTAGCCCCCATTTTCCTCTAAGTGTTCTAGTTCAGAGGGCTCTAAATCAAGACCAAATAGTTAAGAAACATCATCATTTTTCCCAGTCTAGGAACACGAGCTCACAAACAGGCCCCAGTCAAGAAACCTAACAATACAGTCATTCTGGAGTTGAGAAAGCAGATACAGAGGCTCAGCTACCGCCTCCTTTAAGGGTCACGATGGGAACAGAATTCCCCTTAGATTCCTCCTTAAAACAGAGCAGGTGCTCCTGTAGATCATGGTTTTCAAACTGTACACCACAGTGCCCAAGAGCACGGTAATCAACTCACAGGGGTACTGCCGAGATACTTTAAATTTTGGGGGGGAGGGAAGGGAAGAGCAACATGCAACATTTGTCAGACACCCTGCAAGTTCACGGTTTCTAGACATTAGTTGCAACACATTCACTTCTTTATGAAGCTGGATTTTCAACAATTGTTGTGCTAAAAAGCAAGTCTTATATGAAAACTAATACAGACTGGGAAATGAGGGTGGTAGTATTGAGGTATTTTGTGGCATTTGATACATCCTCATGAATAAGTAACTGTCATTATTTAAAAATGAAATAAAACTATTTTCCTTTCAATTTCTGTGTTTAATTTTTTAGTATATGTGCTGCCGAAGCGAGCACATGTGTTTAATTTTTTCAGATGGCTACTCAGTATGTTAGCATAAGGATACAAAAATATTAAATTGTTTAAACTTAGCTACTTAATAAATGAAACTTAGCTATTTCTTGGAGTTTATGGGCACTGTAAAAAAAAAAAAATCACTGAAACACTAAGGCCCTAAAGTGTGGGAGCCTCTGTAGCAGGTGCTTTAAGTCTGTCAAGGAGCCAGGGGGGAGCTTCCTGCACAGGCCCAATCATGCCCCAAGGCCAGCAGGGAACAGCGCTGTGCCTTGGTCCGAAGAGAAGTAGCTGCAAAGCAGCTTCCTCTGCGCCCAAGCCACCCTCCCCGTGCCCCCCGCAAATCTGCCCTCCACTCCCAGGCTCCTCTCTGAACTCCCCGCCTCCCCCCGCCCCCGCCACCCCAACACTCTATTCAGCACCAACCCCATGAATAAAACCCAAAGCCAGTCCAGAAGCCAGCTCACAGCAGACTTCCACACAAGCTCCGACCTGGGCAACGTCCCTAAACAAAACTTAATCCACAGAGAGAGAGGGACTGCTGGGAACAGTTCAGGTGAAATTTGCATGATAATACTTTGTTTGTTTCCCGCCAGCTCTACTCCCTTCCTCCTTTTTTCCTGGAGATCATAATCCTGTCTTGGTGACTTTACAGCTATTGATACAATGGCCAACTTCTTCCTGTGATGGCACAGGACACAACTTTTGTTGTTTTAGCTGAGGGTTGGTTAGGGGGAGAAAGTGACAAAGGACAAGAACAGAATACAGGACAGAGATGAAATTTGCTTTTCTCATGCTAATTTCCTGGTGAGGAAGGGTAGTGACTCAGAAAAGGAGAGGCTGTGTAGATTTCCTCTACACCAAGCAGGCAGGAAAGAGACAGAGAAGGGACAGAAGATTGTCTCCAATTCTAGGACTGGTGAAATATGCAGTGTTCTTGGTTCAGCCAAATGCAAAACCTTTTTTTTCCTCTCGCGGGCCCAGAGCAAGCAGATCAAAGTGGAGACCCAGGAACAGCTGCAGACTGGAACCCCCCTGGAAATGAATTACTGAGACACTGTGTCGAGTTCTGGACCCTCCCTGGCAGCAGGATGAGACTTTGTCAGCTGGGACTACGTCCTGCAGATAGTGACCAGGATGGCAAGGGCCCTGTGAGGCACGTCACAGGAGAATGACTAAAGGAACTGAGAATGTTTACCCTGGAGAAGAGAAAGCTCTCAGAGGAGAGGGTGATGACTGCCTTGGGAATTCTGACAGTCTCATGTGAAAAGGGGGTTGGATGTGTTTTCTATAGTTCCCCAAAGAGACTTCAGACATTGAGAAGATCCAGAAAGACCAAACTGAGGAACAACTTTTTTTTTTTGGAGACACTGAGCTCACACAGGCAAGCCTTGAACTCACAGCAATTCTCCTCCCTCTGCCTCCAGAGTGCTGGGATTACAGGCATGAGCCACCACAGCCAGCACTGCGGTGTGTGGTTACTGGGGATCAGGACCTTGCACTTGCAAGCAGACCCCCGGAACCACTAAGCTAAATTCCCAGCCCTGAGGGAGAACTTTTTTCCTTGACTGTTAACTGCAGACATAATTCCTTTTTTAATTCCTTATGTCTTGATTATAGGGAACACTTCGGGAGATAAGGACTGTTGTTCCTTACAGTATCTCAGAACTTAAGAGTAGTGGCACATAACAGGAGCTTATTTATACGTCACAGAAATGAACAAATAACAGTAGTCTGCAGAAGCCACACCTTGAAACCTTCACGCTACTCACTCTGTTACATTCTTGGAATACAACAGAGAAAAAGGCAGATAAACCAGATGTGGTGGTGCATGCCTATATTCTCAGCAAGTTGGGAAGCTGAGGCAGGAGGACTGAAAATTCAAGGCCAGTCTGGCCAATTTAATGAGATCTGATCCTAACATAAAAAGTGAAAAGGGCTGGGGATATAGCTCATAGCAGAACACTGCTAAATTTCACCCCCAGTACTGCACACATGTGCGCATGTACACACACCTACACACACACACACAAACACACAACAGAAAAGGTTGTTCTATCCCCTCTTTGCTGGAGAATAGTATGGGTGACACCTAACCATCCACCATCCCTTGACTTTTACAGTTCCAGGTAAACCTACCTCCACCACTGATAAGCGTGAAGATCTGGATTGCAGTTTCTTTCCCAGAGACCTCACGTGGAAGCCTTGTTGATAGCCTAGAATAGAGCAACCAGGCTGGGCAAGTGTCACAGCCCCCATGCCCCACAAGACAACACAGGCATCATGGGAGCCCAGGATGCCTCAACCTAGCAAATAGTAATTATGGCCCAGTTAGGTGATATAAAGTATTCCAGTCCTCACTTTTCAAAGAGTTTAAAATTTCCCCATCCTGCTAGGAACCAAGTGAATGAAAATAATTGCAGAGGGCATGAGAATATAACTGAATGAAATATTATTAACAAATACACCAGTGGTTATCCTCTTCAAACTAGTCGTTAGAGGCCTGCACTTTTATTCCAATATAGTCTCAAAACATTTCTGAAATTCCTATTTGGAAACTGCCCTCAGATTTTAGAACATTATCTGGATTTTCCCTGAAGGGAAATCTGTGCCCTTCATGGATGCTAATTCCTTCGGAGAGGAATGATGAAAAGTGGTACAAATGAAAGAATACCATTTTAGGCAGAATATGCAATATGCACCAACAAGGCTTTGATATCAGAAGGAATGTATATTGGACTGTCCTAAATGTCCATACTTTCAGGTATAGTAACAATATTCACTTGGAGGTCAGAGATCCATCTAAGTGTTTAATAAACTCCAAGTACCTCCATAGAAAATTTATAGGTGTCTAAGTTTCTGTCCTTCACTGTATTGTACTGCATTGCATTTTATTTATTTTTGAGACAAGGGATTTCACTATGTAGCCCGAGCTGACCTTGAATTCACAGCGACCCTCCTGCCTCACCCTCCAGAGTGTTGAGATTACAGCAGTGCTGGGATAACAGTCACCATGTTACCATGCTCTGAGGTTTCACAAACTCCCAAAGTTTTACCACCAATCCCTGTGCTAACCTATTTCACCTTCCCCACAAATGGCCAGGAAGTTGCAAGCAGAAGTGTACCGTCTGCAGATACGCCAGGGCTCAGCACTCAGAGCCGGTTGCTCATGGCAGCAACCCAGCTTCCCGGAGTCATGTGCACTGATTCAAAGTTGGATGTCAGCAATTTATAAACTACTATATGCCATGGGCCTCAGGGGGGTGTATGAAATCATCCAATCCAAACATGTTAGACTCACAAATGCTAAGAGTCCACACGAATGGGTTGTTTTCTAAAGTGGTCTGTAAACTGCTTCTGGAGACAATTCCCAGAAAAGTTACACCTTCCAGTAGGTAACCAGACTCATACCTCTGTGGAAGTGCAGGTGCAAACCCTGCCCTATGGTCAGGCTATGCTTTCCCAAGGTCTCTAGTCTCCTCTCTGTGAATCCTGGTGTGTGAATCCTGTCCTCCTGTTTTTATCTATTTTGTTTTGTGGTACTGAGGCTAAACTCAAGTCTACACTGAGCTACACCCCCAGCCCCCTTTTGTTTTATTTTATTATTCTGAGACAGAGCCCCAGTAAGTCTCTGAGTTGCTGGGCTTGAACCTGTGATCCTCCTGCCTCTGCCTCCCAGAATGCCAGCGTTACGGGTGCGCTCCACCACATCCTCTTCTGGACTGGCCAGCATGCTCACCGAGCTACTCCCAACACACTAAAAGCCACCCAAGTCACAACTGACTCATGTCACCACTCTCTGTAATGCGGTGTGGCATGTATCTAAGCCCTTGTATATTTTCATATTTGTAGCCTACAATTAAGCATTTTTGAGGGATGTAGCGGACTAGTGGTTCTGTTCAGTGACCTATAATTATTCACACAGGCATCATGGTCAATCCAGACAACTGTCAGGCCGCATGGAAGAGCCTACTTAGCTCGAAGAACATCCAGAGAATCCTGCCGGCAGCGCGCGCCACCACACCTCCCGCTGCCCCACCCCGGTTCTCACAGAGGCCCTCATCACTTGGCCCCTCCCCCAAGGAGGGTCCCAAAGTACTTCAGAGGACTATAGACATTCCAAAAGCTCTCCCCTATTTTATCTCAGTCTGCCAACAACCCTAGAAGGTTAAATGCACTAATAATTTTCCTACTTTCTGCAAAGAAGGGTGGGGCTCACCTCAAGGTCAGAATACAGAACCACATCTAGAACAATTTGACAGCAGGGTGACATCAGTTTCTACCTATGTTGACAATTCCTAGTCACAGGGTTACTGTGAGGTCATTGTGGGAATGTTTGTAAAGAGCTCGGAATAAGGTCAGCTTCACAGTAGGCACTATGTTGTTGTTATTATTATTACTTCTAAGAGCACTGTTATCAATGCCACCGCCCAGAATCCCCCATTCTACAGGGAGAGCTCTTTTCCTCCCGTCCGGCAGCACCTTTGCAAAGATTGCTCAGGGAGAGTCTCATGTGACCCTGAGTGAGTGCAGGCTCAGCCTCCAAAAACACAGAACTCATTGGGCTCTCTACTGCCTCACCCCACAAACTACGCCACACTTGTGTGCCATATCGCCATCTTTTCTGCAAATCTACTTGGATTCTCCCAGCCTCGGACGCCACACACAATGTGTTAGCCCCATTCTTTGGCTATTTCAGCCAGCAAGACAGTTCTTCCTACAATGACTACTTCATAGACACTAACTGGCCACCAAGCCCTGAACTGGGTCCGAGGGAAAACAGTCCTTGTCCTCCGATACACATCAGATAAGAAGTGCAGGAACCAAAGGGGCAGTGAAAGCATGATGGGCCAGAAAACGACTCGACCTGGTGGCAGCAGACAAGATTTCCGAGAAGGCAATGCTGAAATGAATTTTACAGTAACTGGAGTTCTCTCTGTAAACAAAAAGAGAGCCAAACATTCCAAGCTACGATAGAGGGATACAAGCATCATACAGAGCAAGCTCATCACACATTACCAGCATGAAGGGTGCATGCGTGCGTGTGTGTGTTACTGTGATACTGTGGAGAACTGGCTGTTGTGGTGTGTGTGACACACCGGGTGTCGGGAGAATTGTGAGTAGACACATCACAGTAGCAGAAGCAGCACAAAGGAGAATGAGAGAGATAGAGAAGCTGGATGTGAGAAAGCAGGTAAAATGAGGCTACAGACAGAAACTGGGCCTTGAATGCCAAGAAAAAGAGACACCTGAGCTTTCCAGCAACCCCCAGGGACAGGAGCCTCAAGGGCTTCTTCCTCCCCCTCCGCCTGGCCTTTCGAAGCCCACCCTGCCTGGGAGCAGCAGGCCGTGGACCACAAACGCCAAGGCTGTCTTGGGGAGCTGGGGGGTCGGTTACCTGGACACGCTGCAGTGCACCAGCTGTGGCAAAACCATTCAGCAAATGTTTGCTCTCTGCTGTCTTCCCTCCTTCTAAAGAACTGTTTATCCTTATTCTCATTTCTGCCCTGCTCTGAGGCCTGCACTTTATGCCAATGCTTTTACACAAATCCAACTTCATGTCTTGAGTGAAATATAATTTCGCAGGAATGTCATTCTGGAATGATCTCATTGAAAAAGCACATCCAGCAAAGGCCACGAGCAAACTTCAGGCCAGCCCATTCACACCCAGAGCCAAGAAGACTGCAGACCCCTTTCCCTTAAATGGAGAATGTGCCCAGGACCCGGAGCACAGCGCAGCAGCTGCCCACAGATATTACCCTGCCTGCAGACTGCGGCCTGGGCCCCGGGCAGCGACCACCTCAGACCACCCTGGGACCATCCCAAAGCAGGCTGAAGAGTGAAGCCAGAAAATGGGCCTCGCCCTTCTCTCTGTCCCTGAGGAGGGCTCTGACTCCGGGCCACAGGACACCAGCTGAACACATGAAAGCGGCATATCGAAGCTGCGTGGCAAAGCAGGTCCAGCCCCGTCCAGCAAAGCCGAGATGGTGGGACTGAGGAAGAACAATACACTGTGAGGAAGGGACTCTCAAAAAAATCCTAGCTGAAAAATCACCACGCTGGAAAAAATATCCTCGTTCCAAATCTGTTCCCTACTCCTGATGAACCCTCATAAAACAGACCAGAAAAGTAGGGAGAAAACCCAAATGGCTTACAGGGCCTATGGGAACTTTCTGTATTATCTTTGCAACTTTTCTGTAAATCTAAAAGTATTCTAAAATAAAAAATGCATTCAAAATAAGGGCTTGTCATGGTTTCTTCTGTAAGGAATGGTGGGAAAAGCAAAAACTCTGAGTATGAGAGACAGGGTAAAACACTGCCTGCCCCGGCTCGAGAGTCTTGGGTGAACCACCTAATCTTTCTAAGCTTCAGTTCCCCATCTGTTAAATGGCGATGACAGTTCCAACCGCAAAGTGTTTTTGTGTGGATTAAATAAGATACTGTATGGCAAGGATTTCCCACTGCTCAAAGAACTTTCTTTCTGGGCAGTAACAGTTCTCGACTAGGCAGCCTCTGCTTCGGGTTCCTGACGGCTGCAGATGGAAGCCTTTACTCCACTCCTCAGCACTCCCTGTCTTCCTGCCTTAAACAGCCTCCTTCACATACACAAGACGCTTTAAGCCTACAGCAATCCCTCGAAGGGCTGAATGACCGCCTCACAGCAAGTCTCAACCGGAGAGAGCACACCTTTGTTGACAGAAACATGTTCTCCTTCCTGATTTCCTTTTCTCTGTCAGACTCCAACGTCACTCCCATGAGCTGAACTACTTCCCTGAGCTTTGCAAGATTCAACCAGAACCGAAGGTCAACAGAGCTGGGCTTGTGGTAGGATTAGCTGGCCCGGGGCTGGGCAGCCGTGTGCCCTCAGAGTTGCTACACAGGATTCTTCAGCCTTAGTAGTACCATCCTCTACCACCCACCCCCTTCCCCATGCCCTGCCCACAACCACACCACGTGAGTCTGGGCAGAGAGACCAAAAACCCGTCAAGGCAATGGACACAGCAAGCTCCTTACAGCCAAGAGATAAGTTCGCAGCACTGAGTATGAAGCTGCCCCTGAGCTTCAGAGATGAACTCTTGAGCCTCAGCCACGCTGCTCTGACTTCACGATGTACCACACGGTTCTTCCCTAAGGAGACCAAGTGGATGGACAGTCTTAAAAACCTCATCTGAGTCTTAGAAGTGGATGGATGAAAAGCCTGAAAACTCTGAATCGGGTTAAAAAAAAAAGTGATGGCTCTGGTGTCATGTTCTCTCCTCAAAAATCACTCATAAAGCGATCAGCTGCTTTAAAACATCACTCAAAACAAAGGAGAGGTCCAATCTCACCCAGAAAATTTAGTATCCAAATAAGGGAGCACTCAGCGCTGCAACAGCCTGTTCCAACTGTGGAAAAGCCCTGTGAGCGAAGCAGTTCCCAGGCTTAGGATTCCACTGACAGGTTGTCACCCCTCCCAGCACTAATAAGCACATTCTAGTGGCTAATTTCTCTGACCTTCCAGATGGCTGGATCAGGGACACACCCTAGTTGAGGCCCAAGGACATTAGTTCTTGGCAGGGAGTTTGCAAAAGCTCAGCAACCCCAACCAAGCCAGATAACAGCCCCAGCGGCTTCAAGGACAAGTTTTAGGAAGCAGAGCCCAAGAAGAAGATGTCCTTGGAGCCATTTCTAATTTAACCAAATAAACGCCAAATATAGCCAAATATGAAGACATGAACTATATTGTCGTCTTTACAACTTTTCTCCAGCTCATGCCTTCAGACCTATTTTAATGCAATGGTATCTGGTTCTTTAGAACATACTTTAACTGAGTGACAGTGCAGACAGTCTACATTAACTACATACATGTTAAGTATTACTGTTATGTCAGCTATTTCCCTTTTATTCTCCCATCCTCAGTCCTCTTTGCTCATAAAGAGTAAACATCCTGGAACATCAGTACCATCCCATCCTAACTGCCCTTCAGCAGAACCAGTTTCTTCCGGTTCCAACCCATCCCACCTCTCTCCCCCTCCTTTCTTCTCTGTCCATACTGCAGCCTACCATCTCATCCCCATTTCCTTCCTACTTCTCTCTCCACAAAAGACTCCTGCTCTAAACGTGTCCACTGCTGCTTCCATGTTTTTGTGACCAAACCATGGCCAGGATTGGAGTGCCCTCCTCCTTCCTCTCTGTTTATCCAAATTGCATTCAGTCCAATGCTCCCTTTAAACGCAAGCTAGAAAAACATTTGATTCACAAACAATGACCAAGCAACTCCTCTGTGCCAGGCACTAGGCCAGTCACCGAGGACACAGTAAGGAAAACAACATAGTTGTACTTGCTCTATCTGGTGGGAGGAGCTTCAACATGAACCTGCCTGCTTACCTACCTGCAGTGCGCAGACAAGCAAGAACTCAAAGGCTTGCCATGACATCTGTAGGGATTAAGACTGGGTGCAAGGGCATGAAATCCAGTTGGGTGAGGTCTTCCTGCCTCTTCTTCAGCCTTTCCAGGGGACCTTTAAGGTCCCCTGGCCTTAGTGATTCAGAATAAGAACCACCATCCTCTCTGACATAATGTGCACTAACCCTGCTGTGAAGCTTTATCAACTTACATAAAACTTAAACTGGCTAGGGCCAACCCCACAACAAACAGCCTATATCCTCAAATACTCATCCCAAGTGTCAGAAGCTCTTAGACCAAGTGCTCATGGCTATGCGTATTACGGGATGCTCTAAATTCCTAAGAGTATATTTCCCCTACCCCAGAATCCCTAGATACACATGATCCTAGATACCTGTGGGACCCAGGGTAGAAGGAAGAAAGACCATCTGACTCACCCTTACTCAGATTCCCAGCAAGGGAGACTTACAGCCTTCCTCATCACCAGCCCACTGAAAAGCCCCTGAAGAAACACAGACTGTTCAGCCCCTGCTACAAAGACCACCACAGCAGGGTGGCTGTATCTGTCTCAGTCCACACTAAGGAAGTTCACACCCTCCAGAAGCTTACCCAAAACATAAGCCACAGGCTTGGGGTACAGACCTACATGGATTTCATATGCACTTAGTTCAGCCAGCAAGGCCACAGCCGCTGCTGACCCACAAGTACCACATGTGAGCACTAAGGGGTCAATAAATAAATGCTTAAGGAAAAAACACGACAAAGGACAGAAACCACCATTAGCCTTCAGATCGGCGGCATCCACTGCAGAGGCTCAGAGGAGTTTCTGGCTGTAACAGGTACCTTGCTGTTAAGTCCTGTGGCATCTAGATCCTTGGGTCCCACACAACTAGTGTTACTTGCAGACCCATCACCCAGGGTGGAGAGAGGACCCGGGGCACACTGCACGTGTTCAGAGACTCAGCTGCAGACTTAGTCTCCCTCCACCTCAGCTCCTCCCCCTTCCCCTGACAACTCAAATTTTCAGTCTCCACATGTGTCGATGTGCCTGTGTGTCTGTGTTTTATTTACACTACCCATGTCTGTTGTTAGCAACAGAAATGAAGTACTTCAAGGCAGAAAGGCAAGTCTGCCAACTGGCTTGCTGCTCCCCAGCCTGCTTCCAACTCAGGAAAGGGACCCGTATCCCATCAACTGTGTGCGTCCACAGCTCTCATGTCCTAGGTGGCTGTGAGGCATAACCCAGCTCACCCCAAGTTAGTCAGAGCTGCACAGGGACCCAGTCACCACACCTGCCTCATCTTCTCTGACGCCTCTCTGCCTTGCCTGCCGGGGCCCTGACTACTACTGGAAAGCAGCTTTCAGAGCCAGAAACCCAGGAGACATCAGGAGATCAAGGGAAGATTGGGCGCTGCCTCCCTAGACCTATTCAGAAGAGCAGCTAAAGCTGAACTTGACCTTCACATCCCTTCCTATCTTCAGTTTTTCTGCTACTGATCCTCTCCGAAGTTCCATTATCAGGCTGCCAATAAAATCAACAGAAATTACTGATCACTACTTTAAGCAGAGAGGAAAAAAAAACAAACAAAAAAACAGATAATTCTTGTACTCAAGGAGCTGCAGAACAAAGTAGGGAGATGAGACACAACAAAGAATGACTCATGTGACGGACCTGGTTAGAGGCGTGCTGAGGCACAAAGGCTGTAGCAGGGATACAGAGGGCAGGACCTCTTCAGGAGAGAACAGGCGAGCCAGGCTATAAAGGACAAACACTAGCTGAAAATGAGATGGAAGCCTGTTTGAAATGAAGAGTTAGGCTATGACTTAAGGTCCCAAGGCAGGAAAAACAGCAAACATCACACCAGTAGCATTTTTCCCATATCCAATTGAGCCACAGCCCCTGGAGGTAAGGAGGGAAGAAACTGGCCTCCCATGATGAAAACAAGACCCTCACCTCCAAGTCAGCATGCTCTCCAGACCCTGTGGGGACCTCTGCCAAGAGCATGCTCAGCGCTTCCTTTTTCTGTACTCCATTCCCCGGAAATCTCTCCCCGAGAGTGCACAGAACGCAGCCAGCCTAAATCCCTTAGCCCCAACACCCCAGAAACATACTGACGAAGCTCTTGGTACTTAAGCCTCCAGCTGCTACACTAAGACAAGCTTCAGGCTCCCCCAAGGGCAATGTGGGTGTGGAGCTTGGACTGTTCCTCTGCCTGGGTCGGGCCAACCAATGAATCTGGTTCTTCACTCACGAGGATATGAAGAGGGGACACTATCCATTTCTGACAGGCCAGGGCAACAGGCTCTCCTTCTTCCGTTCATACTTCACAGTCATACCTGCATTCAACTCACACACACTGAACATCAAACAAGCGTGCAACAAGGTCCCTCATGCTGGCCACACACCAAAATGCAGTGGCCGTGGGCCCATTCTTAGGGACTTAGACTCTAGTAAAGATGGAGACAGAAACACACGCACGCAGAGCTAATAAAAACCAAGAAGACTATTTTAAGTGCCATTACACAGATGAATTAAGTCCCCCTGGGGATTGACCATTTGAGAGACAAAACGTTGTAAGTTGGGTAGAGGGGGATTATTTCCAACTGAAGGATCGAGAAAGCTTCAGAGATGGGCCAGGGATTTAGCTCAGTGGTTCCAGTTTCTGCCTTAAAAGCTCACGGTCCTGAGTTCAACCTCCAGGATGAAGGTGGGGAGGGGACTTCATAGAGAGGTTGACCCTTGCACTGGACCTAGAAGATCAAATGGTAATAAAATAAAAGAGAATTCCCGAGACTACATGGAAGACATGACCGAAAGCTAGACACCGGAAAGGAGAGCACATTATGAATAAAAGCCAGATGTTCATGTTGGGGGGAGCTTGCTGAAAGCAGACTGATAGAAAAGACAGTTGGAGAAACAGAGAAACGACAGATGGCAAGAGCCCTGCGGGAACCAATATAAGCAATTTTCCTCTGGAGAATAAGAAACTTTCTGAGAAAGAAATGATGGGTCGGGGACCATGCTTCTAAAAGATAAAGGAGTACTCCACTCTAAAGCATACAGCAGAACGCTCTGATCACGATCGGGAGGGAAAAGGAGAAAACTAAGGTAACCAACCAGTACCTGACAAACATTCTTATCTCTGCGATTCAGGCTGAGCAGAATAAAGAGGAGGCAGCGCCCAGGACAGCCCAGGGCCGATCCAAGCAAGGCACAGCTGCGGAGGTGCTGGGAGGGATGGACGAAGGAGCGCGAGGCGCACTCACACAGACGCGGGAGGAGAGGGAGTTCCAAGGCCTGCACGGAGAACCGCTCCACGCGCCGAGGGTGAAGGCGTGGTCACGGTACTTTCAGAGGAATGAAAATAAAGTCCTTAGAGTCAAAAAGATGGAAGGACTGTGAGGCCAGAGCATAGAAGAAGTCTCAGTATTCCGTCTCAAATCCTAATTATGCCAGAAAGGGGACACATGAAAAAAGGCTGGAAGCAGTTAACATGAAGCCGAGAGACAGATAACAGCACCAAGAACGAGGAGAGACAACAGAAACAAAAGGAGCGACTAACTTTTTCTCACAGGAAAGGCTGCCTGGCGCCTGTGAGGCAGCACAGACATCCTACGGCATCCATGTCTTCCATCTAGGCAAGGTTGGTCCCCTACCACCCACGCCCACGGCAGGCAGAGCAGTAGTGAGAAACCATAGGAAGCCACCCATCTGATGCCACGAGTGTCTATGGAAATTAAGCTACCCATCCACTTTCAGGCCATGGATCTCATCCTGCTTTTCCAGTGAGCTTCATCTCTAAGTCCCCATGACAGCGAAAAACTGACCAGCTTCTCTACACACTAAGAACAGCCTGAGAAGATGGAAGCTTTTCCTGTTTCTAGGATCTCTGCTACAAAGAAGAAAAGACAGAGTGTAAAAGGGCACACGTGCAAATGTTTCAGCAGCTCAAATCCCCCCCGTGCTGTCTAACAAAGATAACAGAAGAGCACCCCATGTATGGTGTTTCAATATGTGGAACATCATCCTGGTCACACTATGCTAAGGATTTGTTTGTGAGGTAGGCTTCAATTAGCATCTGCCTAAGGCTTCTGTGATCTAGGAGTGATGACACTTGTGTCCAGATCAGAAAAAGTCATGCAGCCAGGTGTGGTGGCTCATGTCTGTCATCCCAGCACTCGGGAGGCAGAGACAGGAGGATTGCTGAGTTCGAGGCTTGCCTAGGCTACATAGTGAGCTCAGAGCCAGCCCGAACTACAAAGCGAGACCCTGTCTCAAAAAAAAAAAAAAAAAAAAGTCATGCAGATGAAGCAGAGCACAATCCTTGGCCTTATTATTATTATTGCTAATAAGCAATAATCGTGCCTCAGATAAACCTCACTGGCTACGATGCTGCCACTGCGCAAAGCCTGTCCTCGCCTTCTATGGTCCAAGGGAGAGAGGAGGAGAGAGGAGAAGAATGCAACGGGCTTTCCCACCTGATCACTCAGCACTGAGTCAGCCTCCAGCTGGCAAATAAAAGAAAAGCTCAGTACCTGGTATCTAAGGGGGAATTACACGTTGGGTCAGTCCCTCTCCCTCCCAGAACTATAATAAAGATTAAACAAAATAATGCTTTAATACATGCGAGAGCACAGGTTATGTGGCTCTACCTTGTCAGTCCTCTCATGTCTTCCCTGAGGTCTGTGGACCCGCCTCCAGCTGGAAACAGTGCGTGAGCTCAGGGCCTTGAATTACTGCTGTCTAACTCGTAACAGAATTCCGAGGGATGGATCTAAGGGATGTGATATTTGCCCATGCCCGAGTGCTTCAAGCTCGGTTTGTCTGTTAGATCCACCAAAGACCCAAAGGCCACAAACTCAGTACCTTACATGGTACTTTTCACCGAGCTGCAATTGCATGCAACGCGTTTTACTCCTATCAGCGGTCTTTATAAGGGAGCAACAGGAAATCAACACACTTAGGCATTTGGTATAAAAATGATACGTAGGGGGGAGGAGGGGGGAGTGGGTAGGGATATGGGTAAAAATGAGAATTAACTTGTGGCATATACTGGTACAAATTTCCCAATGTTATATGTGATTTTGAGATGTATATAAATTGTACCAATAAAGAATTCAATTAAAAAAATGATACGTAAATGTGACTGGGAAAATGAGAATATAAAATAATTTTGGAGAAATAAAATAGAATTACTGTCTAATCCATCTAAATTTGAGAACAATATAAAACTGAAAAAACAAATACCTTCTCTGAGAGACTGCTAAGCAGACTGCCCAGGAACTGTGAGGAGGCCACCTCAGCAGTGAGCAGGATTAGGACACTGGCATGCTCTTCCTTCTTCTGGTGCCAATTATCTGTTACTCTGTTATTAACAGGATCACAGCCTCCATATACCAGTCATTTACCATATGCCAAGCATTGTTCTCACATGTTAATTACGTTAATTCATCTAATACTCCGAAACAATGCAATGAGGTAAATATTACCAATTTTATTTTACTAAGTAAGAAAAAGCCTGAAGTGGGCTAGCTAGTAAAAGTAGGAGCCAGAATTCAAACCAGGTCTGATTTCAAAACTCCCTTTCCTTCTTCTGCCCTGTAGAAAGAATAGGGGGTTGTTTTTATTACTTTGGTAGTCAGCCACTTCATCTCTTCTTCTGAACAGACAATACAAATACAAAGCAGTAACACATGTGAAAATATTCTATATTTTGTGAGTATTCCTATGTAAATAACACTGTCCTCCAGAAGATATGTAAGGCCAAGTTTATGCTGCCACCACTACCCCACACACTCACACACACATCCTACACTCTGGCAAGGTCAGCAGGAAACAAACTGCAAAAGCACGGGATAATCAAAATACCTTTTCTCTCAACCTTAAAACTCAAAAAGCCACCGAAGCACGTGGGTCAGTCATTCCCTCACATAGAGGTGCTTAACGAGACGATGAGAAATCAACCCACTTCAGGCGCCCTGGGCTCAGACCCCTGTTTGCTTCCTATCGAAGAAGGTGGGTGCTCTCCACCCAAGTCAGCCTTCTTTCTGCCCTTTCCTTTTTCATCACTTCTCTTTCAACAGTGACCATCCTCAAAGCATTCCTTCCAGAGATACAATCTTTGACGGCAATAATTATCCTGCCAAGTTTCCACGTTCCACTCACCCAGGACTTCAAATCAAAATTCGCTGAAACTCTGGAACCTACATTTCCTTGCAGTGAACTGATGGGTACTTCCTAGGAGACACATGTGACTTCCCTGGTACTCTTGAGACAAAATTCAGAATAAGCCCTGGGCAGAATGGGACACACCTCAGTGCTCTGGGTGGCTGAGGCAGGGGAATCACAAATTTGAGCCTAGTGTATGCAATTTAGTGAGATCCTATGTCCAAAAACTAAAAAAATAAAAGGCTGGGAATATAGCTCAGTGCAAAGGTCCTGGGTTTGACCTCTAATATGTACCATATCAAAAAAAAATTCAGTAAGATAAATTCAGAAAGGGAGTCACTCCCTCTCCAGTCCTAGGCTTGAGTTGTTTTCTAGAAATTTAATAGGCAAGCAGTCACTAGCAGCAAGAAGCACAAAGACAGGCACCCCCTCTACCTGTCCTCATCCAGATGCAACAAGCAAAATATAAAGAATACAACAAACTTTCACAGAGGTTGACTAGCAAAATCCACCCCAGCCAAAAAAGTATCCAAGGATACGGTGCGAAGTGACACCTCAGGGATAAATAAAAAGTGACCCAGGGGCTTTCTGGCTGACTTGCACACCTCCTCTAAAGGTCTCCTGCTCTAACCCCATTCCACAGCGCATGTCTTTTCCTTTTCATTACCAATTCTCCACTCCTTTTCCCCCACCCCATCCAGTGGTCAGCATCATGGTCAGCATCATCAGAGAATACTCAGGCTTAGCAGAGGTGTGAAGTGATGTTTCACATTTTTCTTACCTTCTACCACTGACCAGGCTTCCAACCTGTCACTGTGTCCCTGCTCTACAAACTCCACAGAGAACCACAAACCATGATCTGCACAGACACACAGCAGGCCCTCTCTGGCAGCGTTTTCTTCACTCCAGTACCTTCAGTACCTACAACCACTGGAAACTCTGACCTCTTGACTAACTCCCTAAATTCAGTTTCACCTCCATATTAGTCACCCTCACCCATGGACAGACCTGAAACCTAATCCTACACATCTCAAAAACCCTACCATCTGACTACTATTTCCCTTCCTGCCTATCTTTTTTGATCTTCTTACTAACCAACAACTGCTCTTTGGCCTTGGCTAGCTCTCTGTTCCCTTAAGCTTTTCCCCTTTTTTCTAGCTTACCTCAGCCATTCTTTCTTTTTTGCCCATTCAGGCTAGAATCCATGATTCATCACACTCAAGGCCACAGCCTCTGCCTCCTTCCTGCCCACCCTCATGAAGCCCTATCTCTGAATCAATGCAACCACATTGGTATTCTCCATTCTTTCCTCGCTCACCAGAAAAACTAGTGGTCAGAAATCAGCATGTCTGAACCATATCCAGAAGGCCTTTCAGAGATGCCTTCTGAAGCATTTATGGGTAAAAGAGTGCAATGCCTGGAATTTGCTTCCAAAAATCCAGTGGAGAAGGTGGAGCAATTGACAAGAATAGAAACAAAACAAGGTAGCCTGTGTGTTGGTAACCGCTGAAGCTGAATGGTGGGTGTTTGTCTTCTGTTTGCTCTATTTGGGGTATGTCTGACACGCTAATAGAAAGTTTAAAAAAATAAAGCCACTTACATGAAAGATTTAATGGCAGCTGTGCCAAAGGATGCTCATAGATTACCTTATAGACACAAAATAAAAACTGTCATTTTACAATGAAGAAAACTGGCTGGATTACATTAACCAGTAGCCACATTTAGCATCCATAATAGTGGGACACTGAAGAGGCAGAATTTGAAGGAGGTGGTGAGGTACTGATTTAGAGTGAGGAGATGAGAGAAAGTCCGGGATGATTTATAGAAACTTGAGTGATTTGTAGAAAAACCAGAGAAGGGGGAGTGTTTTACTAGGGGTGGAGTAGAAAATGATGAGTTCAGTTTTAGACGTTGTTGTTGTTGTTGTTGTTGTTGTTGTTGTTGTTGTTTTGAGACAAGGTCTCACTTTGTAGTTCAGGCTGGCCCTGAGCTCACTTTGGAGCCTGGGCAAGCCTCAAACTCAGCAATCCTCCTGCCTCTGTCTCCCAAGTGCTGGGATGACAGGCGTGAGCCAGCATGGCCAGCACTGTGGTGTGTGGTACTGATTACCAGTGGGCATGAATCACCATGTCCGGCACTGTGGTGTGTGGTTACCGGGGATCAAGTACGGGACCTTCCACTTGCAAGGCAGATGTCAGAACCACTGAGCTAAATCTCTGGCCCCTGCCTTGTGTTTTTTAACATGAATTCACTTTTCACTTTATAGATTTGTCTGATTGTTTCTTTGGATATTGTTCAGATTATTCCTCTTTTCCCTGTATTTTGTATGAAGTTTAAATTAGATATGGAAGCTTAATTAGATTCAGGTTAAATGTTTTTAGAGGAAGCAAAATCTTTTACAAATGATGCAGCAGATATGAGGCATTTACTGTCTCTGCCTTTTTTTGCATCTTTCTAAAAATGCACATTTAACCACATCACTGCTGTTCTAACTTTCTTTTCGCAGCTCCGTTCCCTGAACAGTGCTGTCCTAATCCGTCCGTGCCATGTGGCACTTGACATGGGACACTGCACTGCAGCACAGTCAGGTGATAAGGGCTACAACATGACAGTTATTCACTTTTGATTCTCCCAAAGCTCATTAGATTAGGGAGAAAACCTATACTTTCTGCTTTTATTTCCCCAATACTTAATGGTCTCTTAATGAGAGGATTTCCACAGGCAGTAATATTCACTGGAAGTTTTGGACTATTTTCTGTTCTGATTCTATTTATTTTAAAATTAATACCAACTTTTCACTTTAAGAAAGTGAGATGATATCTCCTTTCAAAACAAATTTAAGGAGCCAGAGATTTAGCTCAGTGGTTCCAGCGCCTGCCTCGCAAGCGCAATGGTCCTGAGTTTGATCTGGTAACCACATACAATGCTGGGCGTGGTGACTCATGCCCACCAGCCATCAACACCACATACCACAGTGCCGGGCATGGTGGTTCATGCCTATAATCCCAGCACTCAGGAGGCAGAGGCAGGAGGATTGCTGAGTTCCAGGCTTGCATGGGCTACATAGTGAGTGAGCTCATGGCCAGCCTGAACTACAAAGTGAGACCCTGTCTCAAAAAAAAAAAAAACAAAAAACAAATTTAAGCTAGAAAATTATAATATTTAAGCATTATACACATTACTAAGAGTATTACTGAGAGGCTATGGTGATACAGTAAGGATAATAAGCTGTGAATTAAATCTTGGTAAAAACTACTCTATGGATTAAATTCAAGTTTCTCTGTATGTCCTAGTGATTTTAAGAAACAAGTGTGGAAAATCATATTTCTCTGTCCCTGCAAGGGACCACATGGAGCAGAACTAGGTCAGAGTGACGGCACTTAAGAGCAAGGAAGCAAACTGAGGGTCTCTAGCCGAGTGTCCCAGCCCACCGGTCACACGGGGTGTGGGTGAATGAGCCTCAGATGATCCCGGCCACTATCTAGCTCGACCTATATGAGAAGAGCCATGTAAGACAGCCAGAGTCATGAGACAAGAGTGAAAACACTGGATGTTTTGAAGCAACGCTGCTGTGGGGTTGGGCTGACAGCAGAACACTGACAGATCGGCCTCAGACCAGCATCTGTGGTCTCATCTCAACTCTGCTCAGACCTCCAGCTACGGACGGCGCGTTCCACCGCTGCCTGCTCCCCTGCGCGCACACTCTGCACTCACTGCTTCCCTGTTCCATTTATGCATGCTCATCTTTTCACCTGCAATGTCCTGGATTTAGCTCAGTGCTTCTGGAATCTACCTGCCAAGCACAAGGTCCCAAGTTTGATCTTCAATACCACACACCACAGTGCAGGGCATGGTGGCTCACACCTGTCATCCCAGCACTCGGGAGGCAGAGGCAGGAGGATTGCTGTGAGTTCAAGGCTTGCCTGGGCTCCATAGTGAGCTCAGGGTCAGCCTAAACTACAAAGCGAGACCCTGTCTCAAAAAATAATGCATCTTTGAAATTCCCCACCAGTACCACCTCTTTTGTGAAACCTGCGCTATGGTTCTCTGCTCCCACAGGCCGCTGAATCAACTCGGCCTGCAGGGCACACTGCAGCACACGGGCCTCAGACACACCTCACCCGCCACACCACAAAGCTCTGGACAGGGCCGACTCTGTGTCTGCACCAACCGATGCGCAGGGGGGCCTAAGAAATGCTGCTCTGAATAGTTTCTCCTCCTGCCTCCCTACTTAGCCTGTTTCCACTAACGTTTCTGTCCGAGCTCCTCCTGTTAGAGCAGAAATGACGCCAGCTCAGTCCTCCTCTCCTCAGTTTCCCAAACCCGACCGCCAGTCTCAGACTTATACTCTGACCACTGAATGAGGCTTTCTTTTCTCAATTCACTGACTCAGAAAGCGCAAGCTACCTTTAAAAATACATTTAGGTAGGACCTGATTAATTTAGGGTCAGGGGCATAAATCGGTCCTTATTAAACTGCATTCCTCTTGTTTCTCACTTCAGAACTCTTCCTTAATCTATCACGTGAGCAGCCACATTTCCCCACATTCCTGCTGCTCTCCTCCCAAAGCCACACCCTTCTGGGTCCAGACACTCCCTGGGACTTCGGCCCACTGACCCACCATCACTATGTCGTCGGCACCACTTCCATATATGCTTCTACTGTAGCCAGGATGAGTCAAGTGTGATTTAAAAAAAAAAAAAAAAAAAAACCTAGTCCAGCGTGGCCTTGAAATCTATGTAGTCCAGGCTGACCTCAAACCTGCAACACTCCTGCTTCAGGCTCTAAAATACAGGGCTGCAGGCACGCACTGCCACGTCAGCTACGATTTAAGGAGAAGCTTTTGTATCACAATATGTAAGACCACTGTGTCCACATAACTGTACAGAGGATTACTGTACAGCTTTCCCGGGGTACTGATGTAACTCCCCCAACATTAAGAAAAGGATCTACACCGATAAAATAAATAAACGGACAAAATTTTTAAAAAGAGTGTGGCCGTACTAGGTACAGGATAATAGAAAGCACCCAAACAAACAAAAAAAACAGGGTTGGGAATCTACATTTGGCAAGAATGGATACAATTTTCAATCTGCTTCTCTCACTAAAGGCTTTTTTTCCCTTTCAATCTAAATTAGATATGTTCTATTATAAAATGTTGCAAAAAATGTTTTAAGTGGTTATGAGATATTCTAAATTTAAAATATTAAAAGAATTTGGGGGCTGGAGGGTTGTTAGCTCAGTGGTTCCGGCGCCTGCCTCGCAAGCGCAAGGCCCTGAGTTCGATCCCGGTAACCACATACAATGCTGGGCGTGGAGACTCATGTCCACCAGCAATCAATACCACATACCACAGTGCCGGGTTTGGTAGCTCACGCCTGTAATCCCAGCACTCAGGAGGCAGAGGCAGGAGGATTGCTGAGTTCAAGGCTTGCCTGGGCTACAGAGTGAGCTCAGAGCCAGCCTGAACTACAAAGCGAGACCCTGTCTAAAAAAAAAAGAAAAAGAATTTAGGTGTAAGTAGCCTCAATTCACTAAAAAGTGATATGAAAAGCTTACAAATTTTACATAAAGAATGAATTTAACAGAAAAAGGTTATTAGTTATTATCATAGTTATATTTTATTGGTTATTTTAATCAATAAAATATAATTCCATACTTGACTCAAAAAACAAAATTACAGTTAAAATGTAAAAACTGAAACCATAAAACACCATAAGAATCCATGAAGTACTTCTATAAGTTTGATCAATGAAGAAACATTGTCCAAGTGTAGCTCAAAGTTAAATTTAAAAGCCAAGAAGGCAAGGGGAACATGAGGGAAAATATTATATATTTGCATACATAAAAATTTTAAGGCAGGGGCTGGGATGTAGTTCATGGGCTCCGGTCCCTATCTGGCAAGGATGAGGTCCTGAGTTTGATCCCTTGTACAAAATAAATAAATTAATAAATTAATAATTTTAATGCAAATAACTAATATAAACAAAGTAAAAAAATTAATACTGAAATACCAACAATACATATAGCAAAGGGTCCTCAAGTAACATATATGTAAAAACTCTTACAAATCTACAAGAAAAAAATTAACATCATGTTTTGGCAGAATAAAACATAACAGAATAAAAACAAATCCTGATAAGCATACAAAGATATACAATTTCACTAATAATTAAAGAAATCCTAATAAAGTAAGAAATCAACCAGGTGTGGTGACACACGTCTGTAATCCCAGCACTTGGGAGGCAGAAGCAGGAGGATTGCTATGAGTTCCAGGCTAGCCTGGGCTACAGAGTGAGATCAGGGCCAGAATGAACTACAAAGCGAGACACTGTCTTAAAAAAAAAAAGTCATTTTTTACCTATCAGATTAGCCAAGATTAAAAGGATTTATTAACACACACATGTTGGCAACGTGTGGGGGAAGCAAGCACCTTTACATGCTGTGGAAGAAGAATTAAGTTGATGCCATGTCTTTAGAAAGTAGTTTGGTGATACTTATTAACATTTTAATGAGTATTACGTTTGATCAGAAAATCTTCCCTTCTAAGAATTGTACTCATAAGTGAAATAAATAGTCACAGATGTGTAAATATCCCATCTTTTCTCTGGTATGAGCAAATGAAGATGTAAATGAGTTCTAGAATGTATGACAGATATTGTGAAATCGAAAATATTCAAAGGGAAATGGGATGTAGGGGTAAATAACAAGGGGAAAGAAAAAATGTGATGGTTAAAAGAAAAGAAAGCTTATGTATACAGGGGATGGGGTTGTGGTTGGGTAGGGGAATGGAAAAAAATGAGAATTAAGTCATGTCATATACTGGTACAAATTCTCAATGTTGAGTGTGATCATTATGTATATATACAATATACCAATAAAGATTCAAATCTAAAATAAAATTTTTTTAATTAAAAAAAAGAATTTAGCCTAAGGAAATGCAAGTACTTAGGCAAAGACAGCTGTTTGCTGCTGTTTACTATAGCACTGTTTATAACAGGAAAAATGGAAACAACTCAAATGTCCATCATTTGGGGGGTTGCTTAAATAAATTATCAGTATAATACATCTATCTGAAGAAACACACTGTTCCTTTTAAAAGTGATGAAAGAATAAGGGAAAATATCCACAGTACGTTGTAAGTACACTGTACATTTCAGTAAAGTACCATATATATATATATATATATCATATATATATCTTTCCTTTATTGGGCGAAATATATAATAAAAAGTTGCCATTTTAATCACTAAGTACGTAATTCAGTGGCATTAATTAAACTCATGGAGTATCATCATCACTTATTATCCCAGGAACTTTTTCACTATCCCAGAAACTCTTTAACACTGGGCAACTCCTTCCCTCTCCAAGCTCCAGTAACCTCTAATCTACTTTCTGTCTATGAATTTTCTATTTCTAGATATTTTCCTTCAGTTAGCACAATGTTTTCAATGTTCATCTACGTGGTACCATGTATCAGAATTTCATTCCTTTTTATGGTGGAAAAAAATTCCATGGTATGTGTACATATTTTGTAATCTATACATTGGGTGGTGACCAGCTGGACTGTTTCTCCTCTGGGGTACTACAAATGATGTTGCAGTAAAGACTGGCATTCAAGCACCCAAGTCGCTCTCTCCTAGGATCCACCCAGAGGGGAATTGGGGTGTCCCATGGCAATCACAGCCTTTGTGAGGTACAAACTGTTTTTACAGCTGCTGTGTCACTTATGTTCCCAACAACAATGTATGAAGGCTTTACCTTATCTACAGCCTCACCAACATATTTGTTTTCCACTTTTTTATTAAAGTATAATCTTTTTTTTTTTTTTTTTTTGAGACAGGGTCCCGCTTTGTAGTTCAGGCTGGCCCTGAGCTCACTGTGGTGCCCAGGCAAGCCGCCGCGAACTCAACAATCCTCCTGTCTCTGCCTTCTTTTTTTTTTTTTGAGACAGGGTCTTGCTTTGTCGTTCAGGCCACCCCTGAACTTACTATGTAGCCCAGGCAATCCTCCTGCCTCTGCCTCCTGAGTGCTGGGATTATAGGCATGAGCCACCATGCCCAGCGAGTATAATCTTTTTTATAAAGACTCAAATAAAAATGTATCATTTAAAAATACAATGATCAATGATTCTGTTTCTGGAGTGTGATGATGAATTGATTGTCAACTTGAGTGGGAACACCCTGCTGAACTGAGTCAGGGCGGTTCTAGACATGGAAGCCCCACTTTAAGGAGGACTGTTGTCAGAATGGTATAAAAAGGAGACCGAGAGGGAAAGATTTCAGCTGATTTTCCTTAGAAGAGCTTCCTTCTTGACCAATTGTTTTTAGAGGTCACTCGGCTGTTCTCTTCAGAGGGGCTCTGATCTTCGCCTTTACCTTCACCCTGTCTCCTAACTTTAGCAAAGGTTCCTCAGCTTCCAGCACCAGTCCCTCAGTTTGGCACTACAGACTCTTTAGCGTCTGGCACTGGCCCTTCGAGATCCCAGAGCAGGGGTGGGAGCAGGGGCAGGACCACCACCACCACCCCTTACCCGCCCACTCCTGTCTCCCTCGAGAATCCTTCACCCTCCTGATGGAGGCTCCTATAGGACATTGCTATGGGCTCCAGGCCCTTGCCTGAATCCTTTGAATCTCCAGTGCAGGTGATATAGAAAATTATACCAGAGATGAAGTATGAACTACCAGCCTGTTAGATGACTGACCACGCTGAGCTCATGTTCTCTAAAAATCAAAGAATGAATTTTAGGAACAATGGAAGTTGAGAGTAGGAAGTTATTTATTGATAGGACAGCTCCTGAGAGCCAAGTGAGGACCTGAATGGATAGCCCAGGATCCCACTCCACAGGGCAGTAAATCCATATGAGTAGAACATGGACCACAGTCATGATTGACCAATAAGGTTACAAGTATATTCACTTAGGTGATAATGATCCAATTGGGAAACAAGTCACGTAACAAGTGTGGATGGGAAGAGCAAAGACTTGCTCTATGACATGGTGGTTCCAGAAGTCCTAGTCACCCACTGAGGTGAGTGATGTCTGTCTAGACTTGATTAGGTCCAGTGTTTTGTCCTTTAAGGAAGTACACAGGTCTGGTCATTTTATCTTAAGGCCCAGATTCCAACAGATGTGTCTCTGGCTGTAGTTGTGATGTGTTTCACCTTTGTCCTGACTCTCTCGAGGACCAGCCCTATCTGACTGCCCGTAATATTTCCACCTACTCAGCTGTCTATAATATGCAGACAGATCTTTTGCCCTCTTCTATGTATGACTGCATGGGTGGCCATCATAGGACAATCTTGTAAATTTCTTTGCATTAAACCTGACTCGGATCATGTGCAGTCTTTTAAGGAGCCATGCCCCAGCCCTGCAAGCTCTTGTAAGTACTAACTAACATGTGGAACACAGGTTATAGTAGAAGCCACATTCTCCCTTTTATATTCTTCATTTCTGTAGAAGTCTTTAAAACATGTGCTGCTTTTGTTATTTTTTTAAAAAAAAAACACACTAGGAAATAATGCCTCATGCACGCTTGCTAATCTGAAATGCTACAGTTGTGTCAGGTATAAACAAGGTTCTAAAGCAGCAGAAGGGAAAAGGCCTGAGTCCCCCCTAGCTCAGCCACATGGGTGTTCAGTTTTCTCACCTCTGACTTTCCAGGCCCCGGGACTAGACCTGAACTCCCAGCTACCAAGCATACCAAGCTCCCAGCTCTTGGCATACCTAGAATGGGCACAGCTGTGTGGACCCAGACTCCTCCAACCACGGGGCAGCACCGAGGCCACAGGAGCACAGGCTGTTCATCTCAGGCTCCCGGGAGCTTCCTCCTTTCATCCCAGTGTGTCTTGCATGATGAGACTAGGCAGCACTGGCTCTGGTTACCTTTAATACCCCTTTCCATATGGAAACAGAGTTCTGTGTTACAGTTAAACTAATGCAGGAAGCTAAAGAAAAGGATAGCCACGGGAAAACCCAAAAGTCACTGACCGCAAACTAGAGAACAAAGATCCTCTCCTCAAAACAGAAAAGCTACTGCAGAAAAAGATTAAAGAAAGAAACATGCCAAGGAAATGAGGGTGGTTTACATCCACTAACTCACCTGAAGCCATAGGCGCTGAGGTGAACAGCCAGGGACAGTAACTGCAGCCATGCTGCTTCAAGAAAATCCCAAGATCACCTGCTTTGGCTTCACGCCACAAGCAGAAAATCTGACCTCTGTGGGAAGAGCGCTGAGGCCTGGCTAAGTGAAGACCAAATGAAATCCTCTCTTCCAGGTGTTTTCAGCCTTTCAACTGCCAACTGTGGACTTTGCCCTTGAAATTCAACTCCTGAGCTAAAAAGATAATCTCCCAGGCATGTCCTGTGTAAACTTGGCTAATCAACAGAACACAGTGCCTGGCTTGCTCGCAATTCCTAAAAGAGGCTTCCCAGTCAGGAGGCTATATCAAGGACAGAGGGAAGCTTTTCCTGGCTTAAATGTCACCTATCCTAGTGCAATCAAATGCCCAGGATGGGCATTTTCCAAACCGTAAGAAGCAGCTGTTTAGGAATACACACACACCTGGAACTCTCCCCCAGAGTGATATGGATACAGTGAGAAGAGTCACTGCCAGCGAAAACAGATTTTCACCAGACTATGTTGATAGCATACAACAAGCCACCGAAGAACTCCTCAAGTGTACACCTGCAGACAAGAAATTCTAGGTTAGGAAAAGAGAGCAAGCCCATTAAGAGCTGACCCTCAAACCCTTACAGCATCTCAGCTACCAGTCCTCTCAAGTGCACTTTGCAAAGTGGGATTCCAAATCAGTAGCAGAAGCATCACTTGCAACTTGTTAAAACTACTTGAGACTTAACTGAATTAGAAAGAAAAGTATCGAAGTGAGTTTGGCCCACGTTTGAGTCTGAAAACTACTGTTACAAGGCTCCAGAGAGCCCTGCCAGGTAGTGTCCAGACCTCCAGCCCTCAACTTCCTAATTTTCTGCTCTAAAAGAATTCTCAGGATCCAGAACTCCTGCTCCAGTTGTGTCTTCTCTACCGTCTCATAGGTGTCTTTTCTACAAACCTAACCCAACTGTGTTTCCTTTCTACTTTCAGAAGCACAGTGACTCCCCAGTTTCTGAATAGTTCTGGCCATTTAAGATCCAACCTCAGGCCATCTTTCAGCCTACTCCCCTAACTCATCTGTGTGTCCGTGTACATGGTAGGTGACCATTAATGTCTGCACAGCCGATCAGTGTTAAAAATAATCTGAAAAACTTCCTCTCAAGGAATCTTCCTCAACCACAGATCTTTTCCTTCAGAAGCAAGGTAGTTACTAAAACAAATGAGGGTGGAGAGACAGCAAAGTAGAATTCAATTACTTACAAAATTCCTCTATGTCATGAACTAATGCTACAACTGACATTCAGCCCTATCCCACTCGGTGCCTCACAAATTATTCCACCTCAGCAGGTTGACTAGGAAACCAAAGAATGAGAGTTTTAAATACTCTACATTTTCATTTCGGAATCCTGGGCCTCAGCTTATAGAATCCAAACAGGAACAATCCCTTCAGAAAAAGAATTATCTACAAATACAAACTAGTCACTCTTCAATTTCCAAGAAGTGAAAATTGTGGCCTGATAAATTTTCTTTTCTCAAACATTCCCAATAATCTTGAACTCCAGAAGACATGTGCAAAACTTGTAAGTTGGGTTTTTACTGCCAAATTACCTAATTTCTCCAAAAACTAATTCTAACATCTCACTATGAAAAAATGCCTTCTTTTTGCCACACAAGATAGGGAAAAATCATAATCTGAAACATCTAACTGTTCATGAAGTATCAATAGGAAGGATCATCAGGCTTCCTAACCAGATTAAGAACAGTGACTTGCGTCATCCGTTCTAAATCTTGCCATGCATTTTCATCCTATTTCTTATTATGTGGACAAGAAAAATCTGTACTTAACCAGGTACTCCTTTCAGAGAAAGCTGAAAATAATTCATTCAATGTTTACAAACATTCAAAATCCACTCTAGATTCCAATGAATACAAAGGAACACTGGAGAGTAAACAACACCTACCAACTGGGAGGAGGGCTCATTATATCCAGTGTTTTAGATAACGAGGAGGGGCTGCCTTTGGTGTAACCATCCCCGTGCAAAACACATGCTCTGGGATCTCACAGGCAGATTTTCAAGCAGGTTAGCTACTCTGAGTTCCTGCCGACATCAGGACATCAACAAATTACCTCAGAATTGTTGTGAGGGGTTTTTATATGACACAAAAATGACTAGCATAACATAACGCCTAGAACAGAATTAGAGTTCTACTAATGATATACCATAAACCTACAATATGCAGAAAACTGTAAAATGTATAATCCCAAGAACTATACAGATAGATCCACTTAAACTCTGTTAGCTCAGTAGTCACATGCCTATCCTTAAACATGTTTATTCACACTCTTTACTGATTCTTCTCCATCGGAGTCAGTGTTCCTCTTTACTAGCTATATTTCCCAAACTTCTTCCATACTTTATTCCAAGCTGTGCCACAAACCAAAACGATCTACCTTTTATGCGGGTTCTTCAAACCCCCAACCATAGCCAAGGGCTCTACCTGAATGAGCCTCCACCAACATCTTACCCCCTCCACCCACCTGCTCTCAAATCCTAACGATGACAGTCCCTTTAAGTTCGCTCAGCCTGTCGAGTTCTATCCCACACTGGGGCTTTGCCCTTGCCGATTCCTTCTCCAAGAACGTACTTTCCCTACATCTGCACATTCACAGCTGCTTCTCACCCTGGAGCTCACAGTTCAAGCATCACATTCCCAGAGAGGCCCTCTCTAGCCTCGCAGTTTGCTGTTCCTCTCTTTTACACCACCATTATTTCCTTCACTTCTTCAATCTCTTTACCTCATTTGTTTGTTTACTAACCACTTCCTCATTACATTTTATATTTCCTGACAAGGTCTTTGCTATCTTGGTTCTCTCTACATCCCTAGTACAGAATGAATGTTCAGTGTATATTTAGTGAATGGATAGATTCAGTTTCTCTTTTTTTGGTTTTGTTTTGTTTTTGAGACAGAGTCTCACCTTGTAGTTCAGGTTGGCCTAGACTCACTAGAACATACATAGGCCTCAGACTCATGGCAATCCTCCCGCCTCAGCCTCCTGAATAAATCCAGTTTCTGAAAGAAAAGGAGGTAGATCCCCTTGGTTTTGTTAACTAAGAGTGACAGTGGTGGATGAGATCCTGAGGAAAGACTAAATTAGAAAAAAGGCTCAGGATAAATCCTTAGGGAAACCGACAGTCATACTAGCTCCATCCACTAAAAAACACTGGCTGTTACAGGGGCTTCAAAGGCTCCCAGCTATTGTACTCCCTGAGATTTTCTAGTTTATCCTTCTCCCAGTAAGGCCATGTAGATGCAAATCTACCTTAAATTTTTCATGGAAAGATAAGTCTGGGTAACACTGATTTCAAAACTAGCAGGCTTCATCAAACAGTTGTAGGTTCTGAGACAGGAGGGAGCCTTTAAAAATTTCCATTTGCCAACCATGCTGGTCCATGAGAGGCTGAGACAGAAGGACTGCTAAAAGTGTGAAACCAGACTGGTATACGTATTGAATTGAAGGCCAGCCTGAACTACATGGCAAGACCTTGTCTCAAAATACCAAAAAAATTTTTTTTTAAATTTTTAATCCATTTAATGAGATTTAAATATAACACAAATTTCCAGTTGTTTTGTTTTTAACTTGATCTCTGCCACTTCCGCTTGGACACTGACTCAGAGTGCAGTTAACAAAACCACAGCCCTTCTTACCACCAGTATCCTCACAGCTGGCTCTGCCAGCACAGCCAGGCTTAACTCAGCCCCCTAGGAGAGGTGGTGACTCACACCCAGAGTGGACAATTTTACCCATCCCCACATCTCAGTGCAAACTATGAGTGGTAGGTGGGAGGAAGACAGAGAATATAAGGAACTTCTATACTTTGTACAGTCCAAAGCCTCAAGTTTGTGAACACAGCAGCTGAGTCAGTCAAGCCACAGAGGGCAAACCAAGGTCACTGCCACTGTGGGCATCATTTCAGCTGTCCCAGGTATTTTCCCGTCACATTCACATATAGTTCTGTATAGTTACTAGATCAGTCACATTCTTTAATTTCCTTTCCTATTTCCATTTCTTCCTGGCATGTGACATGGAATACAGATACAAGGATCTGACTTTCTTTCTTTCTTTTCTTTTTTGAGACAGGGTCCTACTTTGTAGTTCAGGCTGGCTCCGAGCTCACCATGTATCCCAGGCAAGCCTCCAGCTCAGCGGTCCTCCTACCTCTGCCTCCGAGTGCTGGGATTATAGGTGTGAGTCACCACAGCATTGTGGTATGTGGTACCAAGAATCGAACTCGGGACCTTGAACTTGCAAGGCGGATGCCAGAACCACTAAGCTAAATCCTCGGCCCAGGACTGACTTTCTTGTCCAAAGATAATGATTGCAAATCCCCACGTGTGGTTTCTAGACCCCTTCAGTCTTCACTATCTTTAACTTACTCCATTAGAACATAAGGTAGGCCACAAATCGCACATACATGAAGCAGTAGTGGACTGCTGTGTTTTGTGCCTAGGAAACTTACTCCAGTAAGAAGCAAGGGACCTGGTTTTGATAGCTATAAGAACCATCAAAGCTGAGATTCTTGAGCTATCCAGGGAGCTACTGTAGAATCTGAGTCTTGCCCACGGAAGCCTACCAAAATAAAACTACAGAAGCAGTAGAATATCTAACCTTAAATTATACACAGCCTCAGTCAAAGAGAAAATCTGTGAAGCACCTATTCCCCGCAGGCTTCCTGGGTTCTGCAGTTCCATAAATTGGCACTGTTGATATGACCTTTCCAGGCAATATTTCAACAAGAGATAACAACAAAGCTGAGAGCTTTGGTACCACTCAAAGGAGATTTGAAGGACTTAAAACACACTACTAAATTTGGCAGTGAAAGTTTCTGTTTCTTGCAGTTGGAAAAGGAAATCTCTTTATAATTACATTTGCAGATAAGGAATTATGCACCCTCTTCAGAGCAGATTAGAATGTCCTCTGACCCCCCACTCCTGCAGGAGTGGTCAGAGTGACTCCTGCTGGCCATGAGTCACCTGGGGCTTCCCAAGGCGTCTCGTGGAAAGAGACAATGCCTGCAGCACGTCTTGATGAAGCTTACTGCCTTAGCCATCACCACCTCCCCGGAGATACCTGCTACTCTTCAGTGCCAAGATCTCTCTGACTCTGAGTTTCCACTGGGCCTCCTGCTGTTCCACACAGGGTTCTGCCTATTCCTACTCCAGAGCCATAAAACATGCTCCCATCCGAGAGGGTTCTCTCATCCTAGGTCCTCCTTTGGTTTGGCCAGATTCCCCTTCTGGTTTATGTATTTCTTTACAAAAGAAAAGTGCAAGAGCTCCAATCTATATCCTAACCAGAAGACACTTTTATTAGCACAACACAAAAAGGGCACAAAGTCTCACATTTCTCAGCAGAACAAACCCCACAGACCAGCCACAAAGACCAGCTACTGAGTTTATAAGAGAATAATAAATATAACAACAGCTATTAACATTGTATTTAACAACAATGTAGGAGGTTACTGCTGTAAGCACTTTACACTGAGGTTTCCCTACACCCTCAGGAGACAGTACTTTTATTCCCTTGATTTTACAGAACAGAAACCAAGCCATGGACAAGCAAAGTAACATCTACAGAGTTGAGAACCTAGTAAGCAGCAGAGTCAGATTCGAACCCAATCTGACCTCAGAGTCCAGACTCTAAACATCACCGTTGCTGGTTGGCTCTCCTCCTGACAAATTTGTCTTTGGTGCCAACTGGTCACTCAACTCTAGAGAAGAGAGGGTCACTGAGAACAATGTCATTTTTCTCCACTGAGAGATGGAAGCCGTAATGGCAGTATTTATTTACATTTTACTAATTCTAGGTATACAGAGCAGAACAAAGAAGTACCCAAAGGATCTACTGACCAAAACTTCCCTAAGTTTATCAAGTGAAACACACCTCTTTCTTTTTTTTTTTTGAGACAGGGTCTTGCTTTGTAGTTCAGGCTGGCCCTGAGCTCACTATGTAGCGCAGGCAAGCCTCGAACTCAGCAATCCGCCTATCTCTGCCTCCCAAATGCTGGGATTACAGGCGTGAGCCACCACGCCTGGCTACACACCTCTTTCTTAATAACTGGTACTTTCTGGCATACTAAAGGCAGGGGCCTCCTTCAAGTAGCAACCAAGCCCTTTGTACCCAGGAACAAGTTTCCAGTATCCAAGTTATAAGAGTGAACTCACAGTGCTCCTTGGAATCCAGCTGATGGTATCAAAAGTTACCAGAATGTTTTTCAAGCACAAGCTATGTATGTTGGTCCACTGAGGAAATAAACAGCATGCAAGAGTAAACTTAATTTCACAGAACTTCTGGAAATCTAGTTGGAAAGACAGGACATACCCTACATATTTGAGAGGTCAAATTAGACTATCAGTGAGATAGCTAATCCATACTTTCTACTTTCTAGAAGAGGAAACTGAAGCCTAAAGAAGACAAATTAGTTCCCGCAAGGTCAGGCAGCAAGCCTGAAATAGAACCATAACTAAAACTCTGATCTGCTAACTGCCTGTATTCTGCTACATACTGGGGAGAAGGTCCTAGGATGTAGAACCCACTAGTGACAGCAGCAGCTGAGCATTTATTGAGAGTATATTTGGGCCCAGAACTGAACTGAATGCTTTACTTATATTAGAATTCATTTTACCCTTACCATAACCTTTTGAGGTAGGTGAGATTACTACCACCAATATACAAATGGAGACAGTGAGGCTTACAGAGGATAATTTACCAGAAGTACACAGACAGTAAAAGAAAAAGCCAGACTAGGAACTCCCAGAGCTGGCTGCAAAGCCTGTGCTCTAAGCTGGGTCTTAAAGGACACATGGATAGTGTTCGTGGAAGGAGAGCTGCGGGGCCTATACTCAGAGCACTGGGACTATTGTGTGAAAGGCCTCCAGCCCAAGGCAAGGAAAACTCGGCGGCCCTGCACAGACTGCCTAGCCGGAAAGGGGTAGGCCAAAAGAAGAGCTTCCCTCTGCCTAGGGAGGGTGGGAACCCTACAGGGGGATAAGGATGCCACTGTGAAGCTCGGTTGAGAAGAACTACCACACAGACTCTGCCGGGGCCTCGGTAGATGAATAAAACACAATAGGGAACAGGGAGACAAATAATTTGCAGATGAGAAGGAAATCTAGAGCTGGAGAAAGGGAAAAGAATAATAAAAATAGTACACAAGCCTACTCCCTGACATGAAAACAGTGAATACTGTAAACATATACTAATAAAAATTTTAATTAAAAAGGCACAAAGTAAAAACTACTTCTAAAAGAACAACTGGGCTTTTTCCTAGTGAAGTAACCCCAACCTGAGAGACACCAGCTTTCCTCTCTTCAGAATGCTGCTCTAAGTTGACAATTACTATATTATGAATAGCATTCAGCATGTACTATGTTCCAGGCCCTGGGACAGATAGGTTTTATAGCTGTCCACGTATCCTTTCATTTAATCCTTACCATAACCCTGACAAGCTACGTACTATTAATATGTCCATTTTTACAGATGCCTCAGAGAAACTGAGGTAGGGATTAAATAATCTGCCCAAGATCATACAAAAGTGCCAGCTCCGGCCGGGCATGGTGGCTCACACCTGTAATCCAAGCACTCGGGAGGCAGAGGCAGGAGGACTGCTGAGTTCGAGGCTTGCCTGGGCTATACAGTGAGGTCAGAGCCAGCCTGAACTACAAAGCGAGACACTATCTCAAAAAAAAAAAAAAAAAAGGTGCCAGCTCCTGATCATGCAGTACTGCATGCCGCACATGTAAAATGCTCATTCCAAGTGCCAATGGTTCCACCACAGGTGCTCTGAGGTACATACATCATACCCTCACCAGGCATCTAACAGTCACTGAGAGTTGAACAAACATGCCACAGGTTAATTCACTTAAAAAACTAGCTATAAAGGCCAGAGATTTAGCTCAGAGGTTCCAATGCCTGCCTAGCAAGTGCAAGGTCCCCGGTTCAATCCCCTGTAACCACATACAACAATACCAGGTGTGGTGGTTCATGCCTGTAATCCCAGCACTCAGGAGGCAGAGGCAGGAGGACTGCTGAGTTCGAGGCTTGCCTGGGCTACATAGTGAGCTCAGGGCCAGCCTGAACTACAAAGCAAGACCCTGTCTCAAAAAAAAAAAAAAAAAAAACTATAAAACTCAGTGATCAGGGCTTGGGGTTTTAATTCAGTGGTACCACGGTTGCTTCATGAGCACAAGGTCCTGAGTTTGATCCCCAGTACTGAAAAAAACAACAAACCAAAACATAACTCTACAGAGTAGGGACATCAAAATTCAGTTCGTCGCTGGGCATGGTAGCTCACGCCTGTGATCCCAGCACTCGGGAGGCAGAGACAGGAGGATTGCTAAATTCGAGGTTTGCCTGGGCTACATAGTGAGCTCAGGGCCAGTCTGAACTACAAAGCGAGACCCTGTCTCACAAAAAAAAAAAAAAAAAAAAATTCAGTTTGTCAGCCAAGCTAGATCTCTAAAAACTAGCTGACTTCCTAGTGTTTTTTCCCCTTTCTTACACTCCCTCACACCCCTTCTTTTGACAATCTCAGAGAAGCTACAACAGGCCTAGAGCCCTCACCCTCGTCATAAATCCAGTACTCTAGCTGGCTCTTTTCCACCATTCAAACAGAGCTTGAAGTCAGAGTCTAAGGGTGGAACCTTCCTCCTTTTTCTCAGCCTTAAAAGCATGAAATGGTCATTGAGACTCTCAGCAAAAACCTACTTCAGTGGGTCTATGTCTCTTCTCTTTCAATCACAGGGACAGAAGCTCACATGGGATGAGGGTCAATGGGCAAGAAATCAGGCAGTGCAGCATCTAATACAACATATATAAGAAAAAGTCTCATGTTTGATACTTTTTTTTTGGCTCCTCCCCAACCCTTGGCCCAGACACTGTATTCACTGACTTAATGGATAAACAGACCAAGAGGGCATACATGGCACCAAAGAAGCCTCTGAGCCAGACAACAAACAGACAAGGGTGTCACCCTCAATGCCAGCCACCCCGCCCTCCTAGCACTTGTTAGGACCTGAACAACACTGTCTCCTCCGCTCCCCAGGGGGCAGGCCAGCCTTCTGGGTCATGATGGCTACTATCTACCTCCACCTGCCACCCCTGAGAACCACTCTCCCCTCACCTCCCCAGGCCCCTCGCTTGGGTCCTTTCTCCTGTTCCCTTCTCACAATCTTCCACCTGTTCCAGACTTTGTCCCCTTGTCACTGTTTTCAGGTTCAAACAGTCCTCCATCCATTACGCAGCTTCCTGTAAGTCAGCCTCGGCTCACGTACAAACCCCTTCAGAGACAGCACGTCACACAGAAGAGTCTGAGTCTTTGAAAAACTAGAAGGTTTCATGACAAACCATTACAAATAGCCCTGCTTTGGCTACGGCAGCTTTGTACTCTATATACATACAACTCATCCTTTTACAGGGACATCGAAATCAAATATTCAGGCAATTTTTAGATGGGAAGAGCATTATGACAGCTTCAACAGCCTCCAACAACAACATAGTCATTTTATCAAAACCAAAGAAAGTAAGAGAAGGAATCTTTGGGGAAATTCTTCAATGAGGTAGTCTGGGCTCCCTGAACACTCTGCTCTCTTCAAAATACACAGACACAGACACATCTCCAGGAGTTTTCTAGGGTTCATGGCTAGAAAGAGACCCCAGGTCCCAGATTCTTCTATCAGCACAGTATTAGACAGCACATTTCCCTCAGGGAGATGCACGCAATCTTCACCCTCCCCACCTCCTGAGACGGGGTGCACAGACCCCTTCCCACTCCCAGAAGAAGGCACACACTAGTCCAAGTTTTCCCATCAGCTTTAAAGGGAAATCTCTGCCAACTCTGCCAGATGGTCTCCCCACCCCCTTCATGCCCTCCTGGCCCCTTCTCTACTTTCCACGGTCCCTCTAACTCAAAGAACTCGATTATCTGCCTGTAGATTTCCCCTCCCCTCCCCCCAGCCCCCAAGCCAGCGTAGAAGAGGCTCAGAAGAGAGGCCAAGCTGGAGCTGGAGAGGGAGGGCTGCGGCCAGGCCTCCTCTGGCCTCAGATACGTGCTGCCTTAGCTTGGCTGGCCTCAGCATACTTTTGGGCCCAACAGTGACAATCAGGAGTCAGCAGGGCAGTGACAGCTAACAGCTAAAAGAGGCAACAGGGAAGAAGACACACTCTTCAGTGTCTCAATCTCACTCCCCCCACAGGGACTCAGACGCCCCCACATCCCCAGCAGTGTTTAGAATCAGATGCAGTTGGGAGTGGCCAACAGCCTCTTAGCTCCAGGCAGTGACCTGGAGTTTGGGGGCCTCTGCAAGCCTTCACTCCACAAAGGCCCCGCTAGCAATGCTGAGGATGCCCTTAGCCCTATTCTCCAAGGTATTTTCAAAGTTTCAACTTCCTTGGGTAACTGATTATTCTAATTTTAGAGAGAAGAACCCCAGGGGGAGAGTGTAGAGGGAGGAGAGCAGAAGAAGGGGGAGAGAAGGAGTGAGAACAGGAATGTTACTTTTTAATCCTTAAGGAACAGAGAGGGATCCAAGGTGTGACTCAGCCCGCGAAGCAGACTGCCGGGGAGTGGGGGGCAGCTGCAGCCCGACCTCAGCTGTGGACAACTTTTTCAAGCCTTAGATGTTATTGTTCTGTCGTCACCTGGAAGGAGAGCCCAGCAGGGTTTTTAAACAAAGCAGAATAAAACAAGACAATCCTTCCTAACCAAGGTCTGTGAGGGGCTTCTGTCCAGAGAGCAGTATGGCTGCCAGGTTTTCCCCTGGCCAGCAGTAACGGCTGACACTTGCAGGAGGTGGGTGGTGGTTTCCCTAGTATGCCACTTGTCCTACAGGTTCAGAGGACAAATGGAGGGTGCACTTGCCCGGAGTTTCCCCACCCCTGCTACTCCCTTTCTTGGCACAGGCCCATGGCACATCCAAGTATCCGCCCATGGCATTCCCACTTCCTTGTTTCCCTTTTTTATTCCCCCCTCAGCTATAGTTTGCCTTACAAGTTCCTGAAAGAGCTGGCCAGCCCCTCCTGAGGCCTTCAGAGCAGCACACCTAGTACTAGTTGGAAGCCTACCTTTCAAACCCAGAGCAGAGGAGAAAAACCCCCTCTTCCCACTCAAGACAGTCCCCAGGAGGGCCTAGCGGGACAAGGGAGCTGGCTCTGGCATCCAGCAGCTCTCCCAGCCAGTCACATGTTTGACAGCATAACTGCAGGGATGCTGGAAAAGCAAAGGATCTCTCGGACTTGCTCAGCCCCAAAGGACCACTTCTGAGGCTCAGTCTATAGTGAACATCTTGCATTAAAACTCTCCAACCCAAGGAAAGTCCTATTTCTTTCCTTAAACATCTCAGATAAGGATTTTCTCATTTTGATTTGTAAATGCAGAAGCGTACAAGAGACTTTATACCAGAACAAAGAGGCAAAGTGACTTTCTTTTTTTTTTTTTTTTTTTTGAGACAGGGTCTCGCTTTGTAGTTCAGGCTGGCCCTGCACTCACTATGTAGCCCAGGCAAGCCGCCGCGAACTCAGCAATCCTCCTGTCTCTGCCTCCCGAGTGCTGGGATTATAGGCATGAGCCACCACGGCCGGCACTGTGATATGTGGTATTGATTGCTGGTGGGCATGAGTCACCATGCCCAGCATTGTATGTGGTTACCAGGATTGAACTCAGGACCTTGTGCTTGTGAGGCAGGCGCCGGAACCACTGAGCTAAATCTCCAGCCCCTAAGTGACTTTTAGAAGAGAGGTAGACCAATGCTTAAGCTTCAATCCACAATCTATTACATTATTCAGGACTTGATGTACTTGGAATCAATTCCATGGAAACTGTCCCGTTCACTCCCCCCGAATGCCCTATGAAGCAGTTGTTATCATACTCTCTACCACACAGCTAATGTTATAACGGTCATATTAGTTGGGTGCTCATTTGGAAAGTAGCAGAACCCACCCATGGAGTCACACTTCACAACCTCAATTCGTTATTCTTTTTCTATACCACATGAAACATGGCCAGGCAGGGAGGTGCGTGCCTATCATCCCAACACTCTGGAGGCTGAAGGAAGGGGTTCCATGACTCAAGGCCAGCCTGAACTACACAGTGAGACCCTAGAGGAGGAGGAGAGGAAGAGGGGAGAGGACAGAGATGGATATGACATTGACACCTGCTCCATGAAACCCTCGGTTAGCTCCCCTTACATGTGCAGAAATGGTCAAAAAGGAGAAGCCCTAGCCCATGAGTAGAGACCTGAAACTCTGGACTTGCACTGCCCCCAAGGGACCACTGCACTCAGAGACCTTTTCCTCGCATCCCTATCATTAATCCCAGGCCACCAGAAATAAGCCACATCCCTCCAGTAAAATGGAGCTTTCGACCAAACAGGATTCCTAGAATGTTTTAAAAGGAAGAATTCACTTTAGAAGTGGCCCCTCCGAGATTCAGGGCCACTAAGTTCACCCTGGTGGACCCTCAGGCCACCGCACTGATGCGTACGTGTACACATACGGGGAGCCAGAATCGAGGACATGGCCAGTGCTTGCATTGGCAAGCTGACCCGAAGTCAATCAGAGGGCCCCTCATTGTTCGCTGGAATACAAAAGACATTCTGTTCAGAAAGTTCAAGAAGAAAAACCCAAGAGCCAGGAGAGCAGCTGTTCCCTCATCCCACTGAGAAAAACCAGCATCTATGAAGTTTCCTGAGACCAAGGAGCAAGTTTAAAATAGAAATGGCTAAAGAGGAAGCACATCTGATGCGGCTCTCCGACAGGGACTCCATCAGGGACGTCTGCAGCTTTCCTCGTTCCAGTAATATCACCAATGATCGAATGACCTCATCGCCTTTCATCTTCCTTCCTGGGCCACACTGAGCTTCTAACAGATCCCCTCCCTAGGTGAGAGCAAATCTTACCAAAATTCAGGACAATCAAAGTAAAAGGAGTAAACTGTGTAGATAATAGGTCCCCTGACTAGATTAAAATATTAATCCAAGCAATGCAATGGGCACAGGCACAGGGCTTCACATTCGCTAGCTCCTAGCAGCTGCGTTGCTGAGAGCTCACTCTGCAACGTGTGGTAAGATGCCTTCTGTACAGACCCGCTGAGCCCAGAGAGCCCACCCCACGCGCCTCAGGAAAGCCCAGGACCCACCTACAAATGAGGAAGGACACCTTGCTTCTTCCCAAGCTACCAAGGAGCGAGCATGAGGCCCCAGCTCAGAGATCCCTATGAGAGTCCTTCTGTGCTAGTAACTCCTCCAGAGGGACTTGAAACTCACCACAGGCTCCTCACTGAGCTTAATTAGCTTTCAGAGGTAGCACCAAGAGCCAAAAGAGCAGGGTCCTTTAGAAGAAAGTAAGCCCCTTGGAAGGCGCTGGCATTTCCATGCGAGAACTACAAACAATGCTGGAGCTACTACTTCTTCTCTAAAGAAAGGGATCTCCCTGTCAAAACATCCTGTGGTTTTGTGCTAAATAAAAGTAAAATAATGCCTTCTAGAGTGAAGCCTAAACACCCCAGATCCGGCAAGAGTGAGATCGGCTAGATTTGCAAAGTCAAGAAAACTGGCTGTTTCCCTCGTCCTGGAGCTAATGGAATCCAACTGCTGGAACATGACATCATTCCAGAGCCCCAAACCCTGAGCACCGAGTACAGACACTCGCCTGCCGCCCAGAAGTCAGCGCAAAACCAGGGCCAGTAAAGGAGAGGAGCGACCGAGACTGGCGCTGCCCTTACCTGGAAGTCCCGGCGCTTTCCTGCCCACTCCATTCTCGGCAGAGTCTGGCTCACTCCACAGCCGGTCAGAGAGCCCAGGGCCCCCAAATCTACTGGCTTACGCCCCGATACCTGCTGCGAGCTTTCCACAGCTCCTTCCTCTGACCTTTCCTGCTGCTCCTTCCAGCCAAGTGAGCAGACCGCGCTGCTAGCGGCCAGGCCAGTTGTCATGGAGACCCTGTCCTCCAGGCGGCGGGCAAGCAGGGCAGGGCGCGCGCTCCCTCTCCATGGGCGCGCATGAGTGCTCTCTCAGGCGCGCCCCCTCCCTTCCTCCCTCCCTTTCTCTCTGTCTGTCGTCTCTGTCCGTCTCTGTGCACCCACCCTCCCTCCCTCCCTCCCTCCCTCCCTGCCTCCCTCTCTCTCTCTCAGTTCTGGGAGACTTCTATGAAACAACTCTGTCTTTTGATCAGCTCAGTTTTCGCATGCATTCCACGCCTCTTACCTCCCTTTCAGTAACCAGGGGCTCTGGACTGCTCCTGGGAACTGGCCTGAACGGCTCAGAGAGAAGGGAGAAGACAGTGAGCGGACTTGTTTCCCTCCCCTCCCGTGTCTCATTTTTTATAACTCAGAAGAATCCCCGCCTGGCGGGGAAGGAGCTAGCCAGGGCTCTTGAAGGGGAAGCAAGCCCTTCCTCTGAGTCCTGGAGCAGGGGTAGGAGGAACCCTGAGGTACTGCCTTGACTTGTTTGTGTTGCTTGGGATTTTCCGGCAGCAGTTGAAGCGGAAATGCATATACATCCCGGGAGCTCGCCTGGACTGGCCTCTCTGCTTACCTTGCTGCCTTGTCCAGGTCGTGGAGATGCCTTTAACCAGTACAGGGGCTCATGGTACTACCGCTGGAGCCTAAGCAGTCTCTCATCTTCCTGCAATGGAGAGGAAACACACAGGGTCAGGACCAGTAAGAGTCCTGGGCAAGTTCAGTCACAGCCAAGGCAGCAAGCATGACACAAACACAGCCTCCTCTCTACCTGGCTGGGGACCTGCAGATGAGTCCAGGCCTCCTGGGAGCTGCTGTCCACAGCTAGCGCAGCAGGCCAGCTAAGTGTCCCCATGTACACTCCTGCCTGTAGCTCTCTTACAACTATTGTTTTATTTGATCGTTAGAATCTTTTGAAATACAGTAGACAGGTTTGTTGCCATTTTATAGATAGGAAAACAGACTCATCAGATATTTGATCTATAGTTATATAGCTATTAGGCTTTGGCAAAGATCTAATATTAGTCAAGTACTCCCTACTTCAAACTTTCCACTAAGGTACAGCAGTGGCCCCCTTGATCTTGAAAACTAGCTAGTATTGGGCCAGGATTTAGCTCAGTGGTTCCGGTGTCAGCCTTGCAAACACAAGGTCCTGAGTTCAATCCCTGGTATCATATACACACACCACAATGTTGGGTGTGGTGGCTCACGCCAGTAATCCCAGCACTCAGGAGGCAGAGGCAAGAGTATTGCTGTGAGTTCGAGGCTTGCCTGGGCTACATGGTGAGCTCAGGGCCAGCCTGAACTACAAGGCAAGACCCTGTCTCAAAAAAAAAAAAAACTAGCTGGTTTTCTGATAAGCATCTATAAGACACAAATTCAATTTCCAGGGGAAGGCAGAGAATCTTTCTCAATCCTGTTAAATGAGGCCTGGTTACCATCCTGCTAGCATCTGAGATATAGAACGTGCCGATGCACAGATTGAAGGGAAAAATATACTACCCTCCTATGCACATCTCACCTAACACTTTCCTAAAATAATCTCCCAAATCTTGGTTTACCCATTATCTGTTCAACATAGCAGCCCTGAAAGGAATGGTATTATACTGATTCAACAAATTTTTTTAAAAATCTGAAACAAAGGTAAGATTACTTGTCCCAGGTCACAGAACCAAGAAAAAAAAAAAAAAGATACAACAATGGCAAGCCTTTTCACTCTAATATACATTAAGTAGAGAACAGTGGTTCTCTGTTTGTGGTACCTCACAAACTTGCTTCTTTCCAAAATTCTGGTCACAAACTGAGTTAGATGAGGACTGAATAAAATTCAGTGGTTAGGTTCAAAGTTGGCCTTAACGGGAAATTTGATTCAGTCCTCATCCAGTTCGGTTTGTGACCAGAAACATGAAAATAATTGAATTTGTGAATCAAGATACTACTGTAGTTCCAAAGTAAGAGGCAGAGCAAAGGTCAGAAGACCTTGGCAGAGCTTGACTCTACCTCTGACTGGACGTCTGCCATTCAGCATGACACCTGACCTCCTAGCTTCCACCTATACAGGGGATCACCTGAGCGATCACCTGAGCAGGGCTAAGCATAAAAAGAGATTCTGGGCCGGGCATGGTGCCTGTAATCCCAGTGACACAGGAGGCGGAGGAAAGAGGGTTCCAAGATTGACAGCAGAGTATGCAACTTAGTGGGAACTTGTCTCAAATTCTTAAAGAATGGTAATAAAAAGGGCTGGGGTTATAGCTGAGCTCTCTCTAGGTTCAAAGTCTAATAAAGAAGGAGGAAGGAAAGAAGAGAAGAAAAAAAGAGAGGAAAGGAAAGGAAATATTGTTCATCAAAACACCATCCTTAAGTCAGGAACTTCCTTAAGGTAAGAACTTCCTTCATCTCAGCAGCTCCTCATGAAAAATAAACCAAACAAACAAAGAACCCCCACTAGCCGGGCGGGGTGGCTCACGCCTGTAATCCCAGCACTCGGGAGGCAGAGACAGGAGGATTGCTGAGTTCGAAGCTTGCCTGGGCTACACTGAGCTCAGAGCCAGCCCGAAATACAAAGCGAAACCCTGTCTAAAAAAAAAAAAAAAAAAAAAAAGAACCCCCACTAGAGCAGTTGATCTGCCCCCTAGATGAGGACACTGAGCCTTGAGGGGCACATTTTTCAATTTTGCTCCCCAAAACGCTGCTGAAGATGTCCTAATGGAATGTTTAATGCCACAGTTCCTTGCAAAATCCTTGTGATTTTTATTAACCTCTAGTATACTGTGAAATTGTCAAAACAAAAGTTGGACTGACTTGAATTTAAAATGTAAATATAAACCATAAGTGTATATAGAAGTAGCACAAAATCCAGTAGGAAGTGACAGACTGGCAGATATACAACTAACAGCTACATTATTGCTTCAGCGAGGCAATTCAAGCTTCAAAGAGGACTCACTCAATCATCCCCTATCAATACCCAGTGTTACCCAAGCCACAGTTTAGGAATCCTTCGCTGGCCCTAGAATCTCAAGTCTACAAAAGAAGACATGATGGAAGGGGCTGTGTAACACCATCAATCCCTAAACGTCTCCCTTCTCTCATACCTAAGAACCATCCTTCTGGTCTCCTGATCCAGAAAAATGCATATTCCTCTCATCCAGTTTCCGTGCTCCGTAACAAGAGGTGATCACACCCATTGGTATGACAAGAAAAAATTCATAGTCTAATAGTTAAACCAACTGACATTTATGGAACAGCTATCACAGGTCAAGCAGTCTTTCAAGCAGTACAAGGATCAGAGGTCAGGGCTACCTGTATCAGGAAGAAAGCTGACACAAGTCAGTCACTGAAGTGATTCCAATTTAAGAAGTCCTCGGGAGCAGACACCGAATGCAGGCCATGCTCCCCCTAGTGGCTTGCTGGTGTTAGAGCTTCCTAAGGGCCTGCCTAGAAGGAAGGGACATAGCGGGAGAACTAGAATCCTTGCTTGGGTGATGCTGGTGTGTATGAGCTTCTTGTACTGGCAGAGCCAGAGAACAGTGGACACCTTCTGCTGCTCCTGTGAGGCTGGATTCAGATAAATTCTGTCTGACATTTTCTGAAAGAAGGATATTACCGGCTTATGCTTACTTGAGCCAGAAAGCTGAGATACCCTCCAGTCTCTCTACCTCTTTCTTCCCATATCCAACCATGTAACAACACCACATAATTCTGCTTTCAAAATACATGTGTTCCCTGTCCATTTTCCGATAACTCCATTGTTATCCATCTCTCACTTTAATTACTACAAAAAAACTCCTCGTTGTCCCAGTTTCCACTCTAGGAAAAAAAAATCAAACTGCTTCTCCTGTACTTTCACTCAACAATCAACACAGAAGACTCCTGTGGCCACTTGTATAAGTTTTCTCTCCACATGCAAAGTAAGTAATCAGTTTTGTAGTGGACAACAACTGGGTATCCTCTAACTCAATTCTAACAGTGTCTCCCTAGAAACAGATCATCTAAACAGAAACAGATCAGAACCACAAAATGAAGGCTTGATCCATGAATATCTCCCTTTACCCCATTTCACATGCCAGTTGTAAGCTCCAGGTTTGTTTATTTGTGCTTCTAACCAACCACCTGTAAATCTCATTTTCCACAACCCCAACTTCACATTCAATGAATCTGCTAGCAAAACTCAAAGAAACATTTATGCTTACTGGTTTGCTGTAAAGGTTATTTGAAAGGACACATAACTTCAGATGATAACACCAGTAAAGTAAGAGATGGGAAAGGAGTGCACAACTTCCATGCCCTATCTGAGTGTGCCAACCTCTAGGAACCTCCACATGCCTGGCTATTTCCAAGCTCTCCAAATCCAATCCTTCTAGGGTCTTATGAATGTTTCATCTATAGGCATGACTGATCACAATACTAACTACCAATGACCAACTTCAGCCCTTCTCTCCACCCCAGAAGTTGGAGAATGTGGGCTTCAAAGTTCTAACCTTCTGGTTAGTTACTCTGGCAACCAGTCCCTATCCTGAGGAAATCCAGGAGTCCCTAACCATCAGTCAACTCAGTTGTATACAAAGAAGATAGTTACCATTTTGGAGATTCCAGGGATTTTTGGAGTTACACGCTAGGAACCAGGAGAGACAAAATATATATTTCATAATATCACTCTCTCACAAATCCAATATTCACAGAGCTGTCTGAGTCATCTCTTTACAAAGGATCATGTCATTTCCTGTTTAACACAGCTCAATGCCTTCTACTACACTTAGGGTGAAATTTAATTCTTACCAGACCTACAAGGTCTGGCATGAATGTTCTCTTACTTCCTTGTTGAACATTTCCTGCCCTCCCCGCTCTGTGCAGTGGCCACACAGAACTTTCCTTAGTTTCCTAAACGTGCCAGATTTGTTTCCAGGTTTCATCCTGCCTGGGACATGGCTTGACTTCACAGTCTCTGTCAGGGTTAACTCTGGACCACCTTTCCTCAACCTGACCCTCTCATTTCAGTGCCATCGGGTCCTCCAGCCACGATGAGATTCTGTGTATTTATCCTTCAAAGTACTCAACAATAATTCCTAATTATACATTTGCGCGATTATTTGCTTAATGTCAGTCTTCCCCTAGAGCTTCTTGGGAACAGGAACCTTTACCATTTTCTTGTTAATCACCGCAGTTCCCACACTTAGTATAGGGCCCAGGGTACAGCAGGTACTCAATAAATATCTTCTGAATGAATGCACAAAAACCCGTTTTTTCCTGCCCTACAGGAAGGAGAAACACAGAACAGCTATTTCGTGTCACTCATTGTATCTTTTCATAGACTTAAAAACTATAATTACTTCTCTTTTCTCTATGAGCCTTGCCTGTGGGCTCAACCAAAAATTCCTGTAAATTCTCCCTGTGGTTCGTTTCCCAGAACTTTCCTCGTAAGGTCACTCTCCTGCGGATGCACTCCAGGGTTTTATAGCCTCTCCCACTGCTGGAGTGCCCACTCACAGGGCCTCCCCTGCCACCATGTCACTGCCAAACCGAGGAGCAGCCAGAATGGCCCAGCTCCCACGATGACAGGGCTCTCTGGGGTCAGCTCCAGTCAGGGCCAAAACACTGCCTTTCACCTACACTGTACAGGTTACTGAGCCGACAAAAATTACATTTTTACAAAAATACTCTCATGTTTTATAATTTGGAGATTGGTATAAAATGAATTTGAGGAAGAAGGGTTCCATTACTAAAAAAATAATAATAATAAGGAAAACTAAGGTTACTGAGGAAAAATGAAAAGCCCATAAATAACAACAATAACAAATACTGAGTCCAGTCCAGTCCATAAAGCTACTTAACTGCCAAATTCTGAAATCCTTTAAGCCTTCATCTCCTGCCTACATCTCCCCAACTTCCACAACCCTGTCCCGGCCACAAGCACGGCTCACCGTAGCACAACACCAGGGCTTCCGACTGCCTGCCTCCCGCCTCTATTGCTCATGCGCTTGCCTTTACTTGGTGCCTAATATAACCTTACTGTCTTCAAGGCCCAGTCAGTTGTCATCACCTCTGTGAAGCATGTATCGATCTCCTGGCAGATGCTGTTTCTCTCTTCTGCTATTTCACGGCAGTTCAGAGACACGTTTATGATGGTGTATACAGCACTTTATCGCTATTACTTCCTACCTGTCCCCCCCCACAAACACAAGCCCCTTTAAGGTGTAGAGACTTTCGTGTTTCCCTCACTTTGGACAATCAAGTCATGTGGGATGAATGGATCACTGAAAAGATTTCCCAAATGAACAAATAAACTGCTGTTATTTTTATGGAGCAAGGGAATATTAGTGAATGGGTTTATACTGTACAAAGAGAATGTGTCTGTGTGTGTACTTGTGTATAAGATAACTGAAGTCTAGATTAAATCACTAGATGAGGTCTGGAATTTTTCTGGACTTTTTAAAGATCACTACAATTTTAAACATGAAAACATAGGAGCAAATAAGTCTTTTAAAGTCCCTCCTTCCTTTGTTATCAAAGGAACTGCAGTTTTGATATTGCTATCTGCATCAAAAAATGGTATAAGTAGTCAAACTGTAGGTACCTCTGTGCAGCCTAGATCCAATACCCACGAACTGTGGCCCGGCTGGCTGAAGACACAGCTCTATAGGGTGCCATCTGCTTCCCTCCCCTGCTCCCCACACCAATTATCCCACACTGAGCCCTGGCTACCATTACAGAAAAGCCCAGGAGGATTTTACACTTTTCACCTGCAAGCAACAATGTGATAAGGAGAGAAAAATCTGTCAACAAAGAACCCACAGACTGGAGCTTAGTCCTAACTCCAGCTTCCTGGCAAGACCCTGAGATAGTCCTTGTCTCCCTGCAGACCTCTGCTTTTCCACACCCACAGTTAAAGGACAAGACCAGCTGCTGACTAAGGATCCTTCCAGCTCCAGGTGAGAACTATTGCGTCACCTATCCCACTGCTTTCTGAGTAAATCCAAACAGCAGAAAGACGACTTACTCTCAGGGAGCACAGAGTCTTTTAGCAGAGTCCCGGGGCACTGGGGTCCTCAGCCTCTTATCAGACAGAAGAACGTGACAAGCAAATGGCAGCATTTCTAGCAGAAAAAGGTAGGAGATTCAGGCTGGAAAGAGAAGAAAAGTGCTAAACACAGAATGAGGGAATGGCTTGAGATCTGCCTGGAAGAGGACTGAGGTTGTGCTGGCACTCTGTGTGGCCGACGGCCTCTGACAGAGTTGCCTACAGAGAGCAGAATTGGCAACATCTAACCTGGAAGGCCTCTGCCTACTACAAATCAAGCAGTCTCTGCATGGGTTCTACTTATGCCTTTGGATAAACAAAATAAATGACTCTTTCCAGATGGCCATTCCAGCCTCCCTCTGCCTGTGTCTGCGATACATGCTTAGGAATATGAGTACCACTTGCTACACACTTTGCTTGCAAAGACTTCCAACCAAAGAAATATCCCATTCTACGTGCAACCCTTCCCACCATGTGATAGGAAATACTCCCAGATCCTTGGTCCTGCCCTTTACCATCTGCCAGCCACCCAGATACCCCACTTTACCCCACCCGAAGGCTCTGAACCACCTAAGTGTGGAACTCAGGCTCTACCTGGTGAAGCAGGCAGGGATATCTTGTGTGGGGATGAACCCATACTCCTTCAATCGTCTGGCCTTCTAACCCCATTTGCCTCCACCCAGTTCCCAAGCCTCAATATGAAGTTCAAGGTTCAGATCTCCATGGCTCAAGGTGCTCAGTGGCATATCCAGTCTCATGGAATATTTGTCACAATGTTCACAGATGAGCTAACTTCCTGAGAGCTCTCAAATCCACAAGCTCTTGACCACTGTCCCTTATAAAGTTCAAGCATTTTAACACCAGGCCATATAAACATAGGCTTGAAGCCAGGAGATACTGGACAACAGAGGCACTATCCCAGACCCCCATGACAGAACCATTTTACCATCCCAAATGGGCTTTTCAAGGGACACTTAGAACTCCAAGCTCAACCAAGATCCTAACTTGTCAAGACTGAGCTTTAGGAAGTAGGGTACAATCTGGGAGACAGGGGCAGAGGTGGGGGGATAAGAATGAGACCTTGGACTGCTTTCTCATCATCTAGCCAAGAAAACGCCTTGAGCCTAAGAAAGCAGTACCCCCCAGAATAAGATCTGGCCAATAAGACCCAGACATCCCATCGCCTCCTCTACCCAAGTCCCTGAGCTTCCTGGCTACAGTGAGTTCTCTCCCCTACCCAGAACTCCTGGAAGCAGAATCACCACTCCAGAGCCAACGGTACCTCACTGCCTGTGTTTTAGTGCACCGTTGGTCATTCTCTAGAGCACCAGAACTCTGCCTCTGAACCTAGTTTCAAAGTAACCTGCATCCTCAACATCAAACTCAGAAAGCCACTCCAATAAGGGTCTAGGAGAGGATTTAAACTATCTTCCATCCCTGTGAAGAGATTCAAATGAGGACCACACTTCCATGATGGCTTCCCTTCAGAACTTAGCAGATAGGCTACTTTTGGCATCCCATCAACACTCAAGACTCCCCTTTTCTTGAGTTCTTTTGCTTTCCATCCTTCTCCCACTAAGTAATTGTTGAGTTTTTTTCATATTTTTAATTATGTGTAAGTTCTTTTTTTTTTCCATTACCAGGAATCAAACTCAGAACCTTGAGCTTGCCAGGCAGACATGGCACCACTGAGCTACATCCCTGTGTCTACATCCCTAGTACCCACCTCATACTCATCTCTGAATTTCGAACAGGCTATAATGTAGTGCTTGCCCAAACATAATGCGTATTCAATGTTTACTTATTATATAAGTGGTACCACAGGCAAAGTTCCGGCACAGTGTCCATATAGAGTAGCAAGGGTTTGGAGAAGGAAGCACTGACCACTGGAGATGAAATGTAAGTCATACCATGAAACAGCATTACCCTTCTTTAAATTATTTATCACAGAATTATTGTAGCAAACAAAGAAGACACTGTATGTAACACACTCAGCAACAGAGTGATCCAAAAATAGTGATTTAGCAATTTTAAAATGATATGCATTTACATGGTATATAATGATATTTACATGATATATATTTACTTATATGATATATAACATATATCATATATAAATGTACATCCATAGGTCAAAATATGCCAGAGACATAATCTGTATGGTGTTCAGATAAGTCTCCCAATTTCTCAATCAATTTCTCTCACTCTTTTTCTTCTGTGGTGTTGGGCATCACACCCAGGGCCTCAAGCATCCTAGGCAAGCTCTCTACCTCTGAACCATACTTCTAACTGAGATGAATCTTCATTTTATAGCTAAAAGACATATAAAAATATGTTAAATATAAAAAATTATTTTTTTTTGACAGGGTCTCTCGAAAGTTGCCAGGCTGACCTTGAATTTACAATCCTCCTGCTCCAGCCTCTTCAAGCAGCTAGGATTACATCCATGTGCCACCATACCTGGCAACAAAATAAAAATATTTAGTGGGCAGACTATAAAAAATTTTATGTTTAAGAGAAGAAATAAAAACCATAACAAGAGGAAGACAGTATTTGTGAAAAGGATTTGAAGAGAAGTTCAATATGTGCCGATTGATGAATTAATGTGATTTAGACTTTAAGTGTTTGGAATACAGAGCCCAAATCAAATGAGGTCAATGTTCTGGTTAGAACAGAAGTGTCTCTAAGAGACACACAGCTATTGGCAGCCCCAGGAGTAAATGGGAGTCTTGAGTAACATTTCAGGCAAGGAGACTGAAAGGAAATCAAGTCTGTAGAAACTGAGAAATAAGATTACACATCTGATTCCTGAGGCTCAATGTCTTCCTTCGGAAGAAGAAGGTAGAAAAATCATTAATGTTGTCTCCTCACAGTCATCTCTGGGGCAGGTCTGGCCAGGTGAGAAGAGCCAGCTGAGCCCTACTTGATCTGCCCTTGTACTTCCTGCTACTCACATCAAAGCCTCCCAAGGCGGGGGCCTCTGACCTCCAGAGCTTTAGCGAGGACACCGGACACCGACCAGTTCAGGAATCCAAACAATTCTCACCCACCATCTCCCCCAACCATGGCTTGCCATGATCAGAATCACAAAGTGATATTTTTAACTATCAGAGTGAATTCTTGTGGCTTTTTAACCTTCTGTACTAAGCTGTCATTCGATAGCTGTTGTGAGCAAGGACTCAGCTTGAACGCTGTGTCTGAAACATTAGACGGTAGGAATGTCGCACTGCAGCTTCCCTGGGCACCGCTGGGATGTGCACAGACCAGCATACTTCCCCTCACGGGAAACTCACTACTTCTCCTAAGGGTTTATGAAGAAAGAACACTGGACCCTCAAAAGCCAGGTCTTATCCTAAGACTATGGAAGATGGCCCTATTGTACAGATGAATATTATAAACTTCAAACTTCAACATCCTATAGTAGAAGGTGCCATTTCTAAAAATTTCCAGTTTTCTCCAAGGTTAGGAACCTAGAACTTTCTAAAATATACAATGATGAGTTCTGTTCTTAACAGTGCATGCCCTGGGTACATCTTGTTCACACAGATCATAGTGTTCACCACTTTTATAGAAAGAGGTACTTGTAATGCTTGTTCACTTCGAGATCAACAGAGAAGAGTATGCACGGAAGAAAGTATGAGCCCTCTGGGGATTCAAGGAAGAGAAGATGGATGAGACGACAAGAAGAAAAACAGAGGAATGTGGAGAGAAAGGAAGAGTAATTTAAGATCCTTAAGAGGACAAACAGGAGGAGCCTTGTTTGGACGTCTGGGACCAGCAAACTTGGGGGAATTCCTGAGCATGACACCCAGGAATGTCAAAGCGCATACTGAAGTACTACTTAGCCTTCTGAAGCAAAGAAAGAATCCAGAAAGCCCTTCGCCCCTTCAGCTCCCCCACCCTCGGGAACATGACTGCCTACGTGCCACGCACCTGGGGGGCTAACGCTGCCAGGGACTGGGAGGAGGGAAGTGGCGAACAGTAAATGCACACAGAAGACTTCTCTGTCCCAAGACTGGGGGCTCCAGAGACCGTGACTGGAAGACAACCGCTCACTTCAAATCACAGCAGACAGCGCACCGCCCATGTCAGCACTGCTGGTGCTGAAGCCGGTGCCACTCATCATCAACGCCTGTGACATCTGCGCCCAGTCAGGAGGACACCCTCTTCCGGGAGAAGGGCACCGGAGCCAAGGGTGTGCAGCAAACGCAGGGAGAATGCGGCAAGGTGAGACTTGACTCTGTACTCCCGAGTTAGCCAGTTACTTCTGCTTGAATTTTATCTCATTGGTTTCCTTTCAGACTCTAGACTTCTCTACACCCAGCCACTAGCAAGCCAAGGGTTGGAGACCCAGAGAGAGCCCTGAGAGAGAGGTGTGACAGGCCAACCTGGAGACCCACGGCCGGGACGGTAAGGTTCACAGAGGCTTCTGCTTTGTTGTTTTAATAAACGAGGCCATATCTGCAAGATACTGAGGACAGAGCCACATACGTCTACTTCATCAAGGAGGCTGAGAGGACAGACAAGCTCATCTGACTTCACCTGCTGCTCTAAGAGGCAGGAAAGAGCACGCAGCCCTTCCAGATAGATAACAATCTCCAAGCCCAGCAATTCCCTTCCTCTGCTACCATGTGGTCTACCTCCCCCTTAAATCCCTAGTTACCAGACTAGGAGCACAGAAGGGAAGGATGGGATGGACCAAAGCAATGTTATCTTGAGGACCAAAAGGAAAAAGAAGAGACGCCCTCCAACAGCTGGATATAGAACTTGGGAGAGGCCAGGCCAAGGTAGTTGAGACTAACACAGGGTCCTGGGAAGGTCTGATTTTGCTTCTGTGATACAGGGGTGAATCTCAGTGCCCTTGCGCTGACCTGTGTGTTACATCCCCAGCCCTTTTTTACTATTTATATCTGGTGATACGCTCTCTCTAAACAGTCCAGGCTAGGCTCCTATTTCTATCCTCCTGCCTCAACCTCCTACGGTGCTGGGTTTACAACCTGTTCGTTACACCTGCTGTTTATTTCTCCTTTGAGAAGCTTTAGAAGAGTGCTGCTCCTACCAACACTGCCCATGCAGAACCTCAAAGCAGGTGAAGGCCAGACTGATGCTGAAAACCCAGAAGGAGCACAGAGACACGGGCACCTTTGCTTCCTCCTCTCCTAGAAGCCAGATAGCTGAGGCTCATGGAGGAGCCCAGGCCCCAGGATGTGGCACTGCCCTGGTTTGCCTTCAGGGGCTGCAGGGCGGCTGCTGCTGTGAGGAAGCTGAGGGCTGGGGAAGATAACAAGGCAGGACTCAAAATGCTTTTGAGGATGCAGAGGCTGACCCTCCTTTCTGTTCTTTCTTAGCCCAGGATATCTCTCTGCATGCTGGCTCTCTCTCCCTCCCTCCATCTCTCTCCCTCTCCATCTCTCTCCCACTCTCTCTCCCCCCTCATCCTCCTCCTTCATCCCCTCCCCCTCTTCCCTCTATTTCTCTCTCTGTCTGCCTCGCTACATGGCCCCATGCAAACAGAACAAGGAGGGAGGCTGAGAGTTCTTTCAGTGGAAGACATGAACGTGGAGGTTGAACCTGGCTGCAGAGGTGAAGAAGGGTCCAAATTCTGGCTTCCATCACTGAGCGCCAGTCAGCACATCTGGAAACGCAGACAAAACCGAATACTCCCAGGTGCTCGGCGGTAGTCCTCTCTAAGTAAGACGTTAAGTTGCTCCAACACAGGAAGTTGTTTAGACAGTAAGGCAGACAGAAGTGGAGGGAGCGAGACAGAAAGGGGGAATAAGACAAGAAAACTAATGGAGGAGAAGAGAAGACAAGAGTCTGGAGTGGCGCATGCCTGTTACCCCAGCACTCTCCCGTGCCTACGTCCTGCCTATTCCACCTTGAGGCATTTTCGAGGATCCACTCCCCTTCTTCAGTATTCCCGCCGCCAATGTCTCATGCTTTTCAGGGGGTTCTATCCTCTCCAAAACCACCCTTGCACCTTCCACAAAGGCGAATTCCACAAAATTCCACTTTCACCATGTAACTTCCCATTTTCTAGCACCAAGACAGAACTTCTGCAGTTCGAACTTATGGCCGCTCTGTCAGACCTACTGTCCCAAAGCTGCGCATTGCAGTGACCCTGGGTGCCATGTTCTCCCCAGGTACTGCTGCTCGCCATGTTCAGAACACACCCCACCCCACTCTGCTTCTGAAGTCAACCCAAAATTACTATTCTGTTCACTTGTTTTTTGAGACCAGGTCTTATGTGTTCCAGGCCAGCCTTATACCCCAGGCTGATTTCAAACTCATGGGGACTACCCTGCCTCAGCCTCTGGAGAGCTGAGGTTAAAGGAAGGTACCAGCAGGCCTGGCTCAGTTCAACTTTCGAAGACCAGGAAAAGATTCTACCTCTTTCAAGAAGTTTTCCTACAGTTTTAAGACATAAAATTCTTCTTTTTTAACTATATATTCACAGTTACTAATCAACACTCTTAAGATCTTCCATATTCGCTCATTATAGTAGTTAGCAAATGTCTGTCCCAATAGATTATAAATTCCCTCAAGACAGAGGAAATAATATTTGTTTCATAATGTTCATTAAGTTGAAAAACACAGCAAGTGCTTATTAACTGACTAGTGGCTGAGAAGCAAAATCTGGGTTTTCCCACAGTTCTTGACAATGTTGAGAGTGTGGGAGAGAAGGGGCGAGGGCTGGAATGGATACCTTACCAACCTGCGAAGCACCTTCCCACTCTTTCCTCTCGCTTTTCATCCGTTCTGTCTGGGGTAGAAAGGAGCCCGTCCCAGGCTCAAGCAGGCAAAGCTCTCCTCTCCAGATGCGGCAGAGCACATCAAGCAGCACGCAGACAGTTATATTTAGCTCCATTCTTAATGTCCTGATCAGCCCGTGCGATAACAGTGGCTGCTTACAATGCCTGATGGTGATGGGAAGATAAACGGAGGCAGACACAGGGCTGAAGAAAAGCCAAGACGAGTAGTAACCTTCCAACATACGTTTCAGATCTGGGTCCTAGCGGTAGTTCTGTTTCAAATTAAGACCCATCTGTCCTTAAGCCCAAAGAGGCAAGGCACACGTACGAAGAGCTCTGGAATCTTCCGGGGCACAGACTCTTTAACAGGCCGAGCCAGTGAGGAGTAGCAGCTGCAAAGAAGTGTCTCACTCTGGAGACAGCGTTAAGCTGGGGGGTGGGACTCTGGGTGGCCAACTCTCTCAGACCCAGCACCTCTGCCCCAGAACACCCTATGCCAAGACCTCCCTGATAGACAAGAACCACATAAGTATATTATGGGTACAGGGAGGCGTGAGCAGGTGGAGGACTGCCTTATGCCCAGAAGGTGCTCTTGGCCATCATAATCAAGGTATTTAACAATGCAGGCAGCACCAAGTATGCCCACCCCTCAACCCCCCCACATATACACTGCTTCTGCCCTCTAGCCACCCTGGCACATTTCTGCAAAAGCCCGCAGCTTTCTCACTCTCCACAGACAGCCTCCTCCACTCCATCTCTAGATTTATTACCCTTTCCTGTTTATCAGAAGGCTCTAAGCTTCCACGCCACTGTCTATGTCTAAACGTACACGTGCAAGTGTACATGCACACACAGCCTTGGTCAAGGACCCTCCCCCACCCAGGATCATCTTCTTGCCGGTGAATTTGTGCTTTTCATACTCTCTTGAGCCTTTTCTGCTTAACAGGCGCTGATGCCGCTGCCCTCTAAAAGATTTTAAGACAAATAAAGATAGCCCCTCCTTCAAGTCAAGGGGATGCCTGTAAAAACCATTCCGAGTGCCAACATAGTCAGACTGAGGAGACTCCAGCCAGGAGACATAGCCTCACTCCTGTCTCTAACCTCCTTCCTAATAAAAGGCATCTGCGGCACCCATCTCCAGTGCCAGAGGAAAATCACAGGAAACTCAGTGCTGATCTTTCCCTTCAAAGGGACAGCGAGTCAGGGAGGGGAGCTGTCAAAGTTTTCAAAAGAATCAATACACCACACTCAGTGAAATACTAGCTTCTGGCTCCAGGATGCCAAGAAAAGGTATTTCCACCTTCAAACTTCTGGTCACCTCCAGGGACTGGTTTCTACAGACCTACTTTAGCATCTTACGTCACAGAGCCATGAAGCAACCTCACCCACACAGCCCTCAAGGCAGAAAGTTGGCCAGAAAGGAATGCAGAAAGCTTCCCAGAAGTGCCCTGCTGAGAAAGAAACCAAGAGCTAACCCACAGCTTCCTGGGCCCAGCATGGGAGGCACTGGGCTCTCAGAACAAGCACTGGTCAAAGTCCTCATTTCTGAAAGACCAAAGAGAAAGAAAAGGACAGGGAGATGCCTGGGGAGAACAGGCCTGAGCTGGCCCCTAACACCTCGGAGCACACAGTGGCCAAAGTTGAATATGAGCAAGGACCTTAGAAGGTCCTAAGCTATCCTGTCACAGAGAAGGCTAAGCCAGGCTGGGGGTGGGGATGTCTGGTCCTCTTAAAAACTTTGGCCTCACCGGCTTTCCATGCAGCAGGTTTCTCTTTCTAACTTGCCTTGGAACAGGCGGGCAGAGCCAGCGGGGAAGTCCAACATCTGACAGGAAAGCAAAACCATCAAACAGATGGACTTCCTGGCTCCAGTACTGCCCCGATCTAGTCTCTCTACCGAGCTTCAGCAGTCATAGAGCTTCTTCCTGTCCTACTGTCAATCGCAGGCTTCCCAAGAAGCCACACCAGTTCCTAGGAGCCTCCACAGTCAAGGCTGAGCACCGAGGATATCTTCCCTTGGCCTGTCATTTATCCAATTTGTCACCCAAAGTGTTGTCTTGTATGGCTCTTTGCTGGGATAAGTAGGGGGGAAAGGAGCAGAACACAGAAAGTAAGTCATCAGAGATGACTTCTGCTTGTCTGCGTTTCTGCACCAAGGCATAAAATGAAAATAATTTTAATTTTAAAGTAATTTAGCCAGAAGTATGGGCAAATGCCTTTAACTCTAGTTACTCAAGAGACTTGAGGCAGGAGGAGCTTAAGTTGGAAGGCAGCATAGGCAATTTAGCAAGACCCTGCCTCAAAATAAAACACACATCTGACAGGAAAGCAAAGCTATCCTGTCACAGAGAAGGCTGTTGTCTTGTATGGCTCTTTGCTGGGATAAGTAGGGGGAAAAGGAGCAGAACACAGAAAGTAAGTCATCAGAGATGACTTCTGCTTGTCTGCAGTTTCTGGTACAGCTCAGTGGTATAATGCTTCCCTGGCATGTGAAAGTCCTAGTTTCAACCCTTATTACTGACAAAAGAAAGAAAAGACTCAAATCACTGACTCCTCCTGTCTCAGGAAAGGGCAATTCCTCATACAAAGTCCCTAAAACCCAAACAGTATTCTCACTGTCTTCTTCTCACTTCATGTCCAACCCCCAGCTCACAAACTTCAGTCAGATGTTAGAGTAACACAAAATACATACAACCATGTATGTCTGTCCGTTCCTCACAGCTTTGTTCCCACAGCCAAGGCTGCAAGATCCCTTCCAAGTGCAGGTCCCCATGGGGACAGCAGGAGGCACAGAATTAGACAAGGCTTTTCCCAGGCAGAGGCCTTGGCTGCTGATAGGGCTGCGGGTGGCTTCAGGCACCCGCACAGGCAGGAAGAAGGCTAGGCACCTGGAATCTCCCCTCCCTCCACCGCACCAGTACACTAGCTGATGTCATCTCTCTGGTAGCCACATGTTGGTCTCCCAGCCGCTGGGATTTTGCCTAGCCTCACCTCAAAAATTACACAATAAGTGTCTGCAGCTGGGTCCTTCAGTTCCCCACAGCCTGGTGCCAATGAGGGAAAGGTGAAAGGTTTGTTACTTATAAAAAATATTAGTTCCATCCCGCCCACGGCCACAGATTTTAGTCTCAAACCTGGCTCCAAATGCATGCTGCTTCTGTCAAAGGTGAGTGGTGAAATTAAAAAAGGGCATCCTCGGATACCACAGAAAGAAAGAAAAAGAAAGATAAAAATCAGTCATGACTGTACTTCTTTGGAACAATATGACACACACTGACTCCCAGGCAAGAACATCTGGATAAACTTTCTCACCCTGATAGGAAAGTTCCAGTCACCTGGAACTTAGTACAATTTGGAATGTTATTGAAAAAGTCATTTCATTTTCCTGAAGTGTTCATCCCACAAAGAGAAGCTGCAGTTTAATACAGGGTACTGTGTCAACTTCAGTTTGTCGACATGAGCACAGGCATTAGTAGCACTTGTATCCACAGGAAGTATACACAGATTCCGTGTAGGGCCTGACACAGTATCAAAAGAATCTTTTATTTCCTAGTCAAAATGGGAGAGAGGAATTCTATCAACTCTATTAGGCCACACACTTACAGAACATGATCCTTCTGTAATTAGATTATGTGTTTCAAAGTGGAGGAAACCTCATCAGGCTTTAAGCACAAGTATTTCCTGAAGTGATACAATAAGAAAATACAAGAACTTATGAAAGTCAAGCATGGCACTTCCTTGAAATTCAAGGCTTGGAGAAAAGACCAGGCTTCCCTAACTCTGGGCATCTTCAGGAAGCGCTTTCCTTCCTCTCTGTCCAATTGGAATAGTCAGCCCCCCTTCACCAGCTGGGCTCTGAGATGAACACTTTCACTGGGCACTCCTCACTGGTCAGTCACTCTTACAAAATGAAAATATTCTCCCAAAGACAATATGAGACATGGCTGTACTCCTCAATAAGTTCATTACTGAGTAACACCACTGATATATGGTTTTTGGTAATAAGATATTAAAAATACCTCTGAAAATACTAGAAATAAAATATGAGGATTCAAATTAAATAATATCTACATATCTCAAATTATAATCCTAAAAAGACAAGTTAATTAAAGATGAATCTTTGTAGGGATTTTTAAAATACTCTTAAGGCCAACACTGATTGCACCAATTCCTCACACTTTATAATTTCACTCCCAAATGTCTGACTTTCAGAAGTATCCTTGGTGTCAGGCTTATTGACTACCATTAGGTAACTGACTGGATGGCCGTGCCTACCTGTCTAAAGTAAATAAACTATCCCAGAGTTCTATGGCACCAGTCCTAAAATTCCTAATAAAGTAGAAGATGCCCTCACTGTCAGAGGTTATAGAATACAGAAATAAGGGATGAGATGAATATCACAGGGATTTAAGAAGAAAAGACTGCAGGGCCGGAGATTTAGCTCAATGGTTCCAGTGCCTGCCTCACAAGTGCAAGGCCCTGAGTTCAATCTGGTAACCACATACAATGCTGGGCGT
>PVIC010001009.1:0-46482 GCA_004025085.1 Thryonomys swinderianus
GGAAAGGTCATATGATGTGAGAAGGTTCCTTTTCTTTTAGAACCATAGCAAGTATTATTGAAAAAATCTTTTCTAACCTGTATTTCCCAACTTTTATTATTGCACACTATAATAAAACCAAACTCATTTATTAGGAGAGAGGAGGCAGCTGGGTATTTGTACTTTTGAAAGGAAATTGTTCATGGAGAACAAGTCTGCATCTGGGAAGATACATTCTTTTACAAAATAATATAATGCTTTTGGTTTGTGAAAGCAGCTGACAACTAAGGCCTGAGCAGTGTCATTTCAAAGGGGCCTCTGAGCCAGCCCACATGAGTCTAATCCAAACTCCTGGAGAGGTCAGCTGGCTCCATATCTTCCCCATTTACCCCGTTAGTTGACAGAGGGGAAATTGGCTTCATTGTGATAGTGTCTAACTTAAGAAGCTCCCTGTTAAAATATGCTTTGAAAAGTCTGATTGACATGATCAGAAGCAGCTTTGCTTTGTTGAAATATTGAATCAAATCTTCTTTAAAACAAGTTCTATTTATTTTATTCATTGTTTGATTTCTTACACAAAATGTCAAATACGTTGATGGCCTAAGACTATCTGCCTCAGTAAGTGGGGAAGATATAGAAGGAAGTGATTTTGGTAGATCAGCAGTAAAAACTGCTATAAGAGCATTGGCAATGGATAATTTGATATGTTATTTTTATTTTTTTAAGAAATACCATTTATATTTTCAAAGATTGAATAGATATTTTTTTCTTAGAAGAAATGAAAGGCTTTCTGGGTGTGGATGTTGTAGGACAAGCAGAGGGGACAACTTCAGTGAGTCCTGTGAGAGTGACGGCTGCATTGATGACAACAGCATTCATCTACATCGAGACAGAGTAAGTAGCACAGGTTAAAACATACCTTTTAGTCATTTGATAAATATTCAGTTTACACACAGGCTTTTCATTTTATGTAGAATAAGCATGTCTTGTGTGTTTTCTTTATAACAAATCATGGAAAAATAGCTGTATATTTTACCTTTTGGAGGTGTACTTTCCTTATTTTGAAGGTTATATATGGTTTAGTTTCACTTATTAAAAACAGATTTAAAATAAAGAACAAAAATATATAATGTTTAAAAAGAACTTTTACCAGGAGTGGAAGAATGATTCAAAATTAGAAAAACCCATCTATCTGATTTATAAAATCTATAGACTAGTGGAGGAAAAAGTGTGTATCTCAGTAAATTGTATAAAAGCATTTGATGATATTTACCTCTTTCTGTTTAAAAATTAGCAATGGATAGAAATGTCTTTAATTTGTTGAAAGTAGTCACAGAAAACTAATAGAAAAGTATTAAAATAGATCTGTTAGAAGTGGGTGAAACTAGGGTGATCAGCTTTGTTGGTATTTTTCAGCATTGTTCTGCAAGTCTCACGATAGCAAATATAATATGAAAAGTAATAGCCACAGATATTGAAAAGGAAAAAACAAAACATTCAGATAGTATGATTGCAAGAGCATCTAGTGACAAATTAGCACTAAAAGACTTCAGGAGTGCTAGATAATGAACCTAAAATGAATTGTCCATGAAAGCTATAAATTGTTATGAGAGGGTTATAAAAGACAGAGAGAGGGAGGGAGGGGGGGGAGAGAGAGAGAGAGAGGGAGAGAGAGAGAGAGAGAGAGAGAGAGAGAGAGAGAGAGAGAGAGGAGAAAGAGACCACATGTTCGTAGATAGGAAATACAGTGTTATAAAGATGTAGAATTTTACATAACCTGAAATTTAGTATAATAATCAAAACACTAAAGGAATTTTATTATGGAATTTGAAAAAATAGATTTTAAAGTTCATTTGGTAAAGTAAATGTGCAGTAATAGCCAAGATCAATTTGGAAAAATGAAAAGCAGGGTGAGGAAAGGACAGGAGTTGCCTACCAAATGTCAAGATATATTTTACAATTGTAGGAATCAAAATAGAATGATACACAATGGAGAAAAAGTCACTGGGACATGGAAACTGACAAATATATTTGGAATCAGCACATAATATATGTAGTATTTATAATCAGTGGAGAAAGTAGAGACATTTAGCATGTAACTAGGCATTAAAAAATGATTAGGGACCTAACCCATGCATTATTACAAATTTAGATAGGTTAAATAAATGTGAAAAATGATAAGCTTATTTGAAAATGTAACTATGTTTATGACCTTGTAATGGAGAAGACTTCTTACAAGACAGAACATGAATGCTTTAATTTATCAGGTTCGATGCATGTTCATGGGAAATGAGATTTAAAAATTATAAGCAAAAGTTGAAAGACAAGACTGGAAGAAACTACTTGTACATATAAACAGGAAGAATTGGTTTCAAGAATATATCAAGAATTCTCAGAAGTCTTTGAGAAAAGGGCAAATGACAGAAAAATGGACACATTCTACAAAAAAATTAATGTCAAATAAAGCATGGCTTACAAATGTGAACAGATGCACATCCTTATTTTTAAGGGTACCATTTGCAGTTATCCAACTGGCAAAAAAAAAGTAAAGGGTTTGGTGATAGGCAGTGGCCAAGTTGTGTGTTTATACTGCTGTTGGGAGCATAGATTTTAAACAGTCACTTTGGCAGGGAATTTTGTATAGTGTCTGTTGAAATAACACTGTGTATATTCTTTTACCCAGCAATTCCAGCTCTTGGAATCTGTTTCAAATGAATCTTTTCATGCCTGTAGAAAGAGGTGTTTATAGGGGAATTACTAGTGTTGAAATAGAAAAACACTGTTAACCTCAATGATAATAGGAGGGAAGCTAAATACATTATGGTACGTGGATATTCTGGATTCCCACTTACCCTAAAACAATGAGGGACATCCATGTCATCTGCTTACATGGTCTCAGGCATTTTAATGGATTAAATTATGGAGGGACTATAAATGGGGGTATAATTTATTTAAAAACAAGCTGAGTGCGGTAGCACACTTAATCCCAATACTCTGGGTGGGGGGCTGAAGCAGGAGGATTTCAATTTCAAGCCCAGCATGGGTAACTTAGTAAGTGAAAAAATAAGAAAGGCGGGAGTGTAGCTCAGTTTGAAAGTCCTAGCTTCTATCCCCAGTACCACAAAATTATACACACAAATGCTAAGTATGTGTACACTTGATGTGTAAATATGTATGGTGCTATGATCTGACTAGGAGGTTAGAGTGGGAAGATGGCCATCTGTGAGAGTGTGGGCCTTGAATAGTGAATCTGCCTGTGCCTTGATCTTAGACTTTCCTTCTTCCAGAACTGTAGGAAGTAAACTGTTTGCTTTTTTACCCTGGTACTGGGATTGAACTCAAGACCTTGTACTTAACAAGGAACATGAGATGGCACTGAGCTAAATCCTTGGCCCAATAAACTGATATTTATAAGCCACCTGATCTGTCATTTTGTTTGTAGCCAGAATGGGTTGAGACATGTATGTACATGAATATATACAATGATACATGATGCACAAAAGTGGTGACACTTATGCTGGTAGGAGAGAAGAATTGGAAGCAAAATTGGTTAAAAACCTTATTTATCATGTATTTGTGCTCAGAATTGGAAAATGACAATAATTAATAATTATAGAAATCCAAATAAGCAGGAAAAAAGACCCCATCAGGCAGTTGTCATGACATATTTCCATCTAGGTTATTTTTCCTGTGTATTTTTTACTGATTCTGATCTTTTTGATATGTTTTAAGATACAAGTATTATTTGCTTGTTACTATCAACTAATCTGAGGTTAAAAAAGTAAAACTCCTCTTACTCAAAGGTCACTCCTTTGCTTAGCTTGATGTACATATTTTCAGACTTTTCTACACACATGTGTAGAGTTGGGCTCCTGTTGCCTTGCTTTTGCAGATGATGTCCTCATACAAAGCTGAGTAACCTGCTCAAGACTGCACAGCCTTCAGGGCCAGAGGAGCTGGCATCTGTGCTGTGGCCCTGCCAGGCAGTCTGCTGCACTTGGCTTTTCTGTGTGACCTGTGGTTCCAGCTACTCAGGAGGCTAAGGCAGGAGACCACTGGAGCCTGGGAGCTAGAAACCAGCCTGAACAACACAGCAAGACTTTCACCTAGAAATGAAACAGATAAAATAGATACATGGTTTATGGCTCAGAGCTGAAATGTTCCCTGAAAGTTTTGCGTTTGTAGGCTGGTATTTTGGAGGGTGATTGGATCCTGAGGCTCTTGACTTCATCAGTGGATTCATCCTTTGATGAGATAAGAAATTGCTGACATTACTGGGAGAGGATGGATGCTTAGGAGAGGGAGCCTCACTAAAGAAAGTGGTCTGGGGGCTATAATCTTTCTGGCTTGTTCTCTTGCTGCTTCCTGGCTGTCATGAAGTGAACAGCTTTCCTCTTCCACAACTCATGATATTTCTGCCTGAAAGCAGTGACATCAACTGACCATGGGCTGAAACCTCTGGAGCTGTGAGGCAAAATAAAGCTTTTCTTTAGTTGTTTCATGTCAGGTGTTTTGTCACTGTGACAAAAAGTTAACATATATGTATGCCTAAACTTTTAAAGTTTAACTTAATATTAAATGTAGTTGAGAAATCTCAATTTTTTTCCCTCTGTTACTTTATGCCAGACATTGTGGCATTCATTTAATCTTCATGATTAACCTGATCTAGATCTCAGAAGAAGCTGGCTTTCCTGTGGAGAAGATAAGGGCCACCTCACAGTTCGGGAGATCAAATGAGACATTACCTGCTGTGCTGGAGTAACACACAGGCCCAGGCCGCTAACCCGGCCAGGTCATGTGAATCAGAGAAGCTTTTCTGGTGGAGCAAAGGTATTTTTTTCCCTTTGTTTTCCACCTACGCTGGACACATGGTGATGCTCCTGCCTACATGGGACCCTAGCCTGAGCTGGGCCGCTCTGGAAACTGGCTTCTGATTGCTAAGGATGGGACAGGGTGGAAAGTGCTGCGTATTCCCACTTCTTCCAGTGTGTGTTGTTTAGGGTGTGGGGTCTTAAGATTGCAGAGCCATTTATCTAGTGTCCGAGGGACTGCACCTGTCTGTTTTCATATTGTGCTTGGGTGTGTTGGAGGAGCATTCTGGTTGTTGGTTACTGGCAATTTCACCTTGTTTTATTCATAGCAACTCTTGTGACTAATCATTAGCAAAGGTAACTACAGAAGCATTAATATTTATTTAATTGGTGTGAGGTAAAGTTTTGAACTATACTATCAAGACAGTAGGTCTTTGTAATTCTGTGGGCCTAAAAAGTACCTGCATCATGTTGACTCCACAGCTCCTCTGTCAGCCAGTGATCTATTGCTGGAACAAATTACCTGATACACAATTTAAAGGAGGATGGATTTATTTTGGCTTATGGTTTCAGAGGTTTCAGTCCATGGTTGGCTGGACCCAAGGCAGAGCTGTCACAGTAAAAGTGTTGGCCGAAGAAGCAACTTGCAGTATGTGGAAAGCAGAGAGAGAAGAGCCAGTGGGGAAGGGAGCCAGGGGCCAGATACAGTCCATATGTCATATCTGCATGACTCTGTACCTTCCAACTACCTGTGCTTCCTCATTTTTACTATACCCCATAAGACATGATCCCATCAGTACTTTAGCTACTGGTCAAGTTAGAACCCTCATGATCTAGTCACCTTCTACAACTGAGCATCTGAGATATTTGGGGGACATTTTAGATTGAAACCTTGACAGCCTTTTTCTCCCTGCACTCTGAATTTCCCGCATTTCTGGGAGAGGGGTGTGTGGAGGAGGGAGGTGGGGCTTCGTTATTTCTTTCCACCAGATGAAGTATGTGTATCGAGTGTATCAGAGCTGAGGTCAGTTCTCTCAGCCCCAAATGTGCATTTTGGGTGGAATAGGAACATAAGCATTTAGATAATGGCCTTTGGAGACTCATTTTTTGATCATTAGTAGGGAATCATATAATGTGTAATGACTTAAGCCTCTAGGATGTGTGTTAGTCAGGCTGTAGTCATTGGTCTTTGAGACAGCACTCCACCCTTGCACTCACAGCCTGTGAGTATTCAGTAATTCCCTTCATGGGCAGTGAGATTTAAGATGGGAAAAAATCCATTTCACATCCTGGGTGATGTCACATGACCCTTTTGAAATAAAGAGATTGTTTTTGGAGTGCTTCTTTAGAGACTTCTGATTTTAACCTTATTCCTATTTGCTCAATAACTAAGCAAAGTGCTGCCGCAGATAATGATGTTCTTGTGATCAGTCAGTCTGGTCAGTCACAGCAGCGCAGAGCACTTTGAAGTTGCATGGTAGGGATGCAGCCTGGGCGTGCTTCCTCCCTCCAGTTGGACACAGGGGAGTGGGAGGGTGAAGAGATCATGTCCATCTCCAGTTATTTTGGACCCTCTGTCAGACACGACCACCTCGGCCTCATTTCCTGATTGTGGCGCTTCCTCTTTGATGGAACCTCTGGCTTTGAGCATCTTGTCCCAGACTACACTGCCCTTCCAGCCCCACGCCCAACTACCCATTTGCGGATACCTCAGGACTCCACTATTTTGGGATGACCTTGGCTCCTGGAGCTGTGTTTTTCTCTCAGACAACTGCTATGATTCAGTGTAGACATTGATGAGTCTTTCTGTAATTTGGGGCCCACAGTGATCCCATTGTCCCCTTTGTCTCAGCACTTGCACTCACAGTCGTACCTCAGCCAGTTGTCATCAATAACCACACTCTGTGTGCTGTCCCTGGCTGTGGAGGGCTGAGTCAATGCTGCTCCTTTCTAAGTCTGTCCTCAACTTGTGCACAGAGACTACCACCTCCTGAATGCTTATGGGCACCACTTCAGCCCTTGGCCCTATCTCTTCTTCATCTCCTAACCTCTCTCCCCTGGTCCTTCTTGGCAACATGTAGGAACCTGACAGTCTCCCTTCTTAGCACCCACAGCAGTGTTCCTTCTCTCTCACTAGAAAGTTCCTTAGTAGTGTTACCTTGCATTCCATTCTTCCCATCTTCTCTTCAGCACCTACCCACAGATGACCTCATGTATTTTGCAGCTCTGAACAGGACTAGGTAGATGCTACAGACTCCTGGTTTCGAACAACTGCCCAGCTCCCTAGTGGGTCCTACTGGCTGTTCTGTCTCTCTGTGAAGGTGGTCAGAATCCACTCATATGTACTTCAGGCTTTAACACATCAAATGCCAAGCTCCTGAGATTTCTCTTCCATCCTGACCCTTCCTCCATCTTCCCCAAAGGAGCTGAACTCCAGTTCTCCATCTTTTCAGGCTCCAAACTTGGGAGTTATTGCTCTTCCTCCTCACCTCATCCAGTCCATCAGCTGATCCTTTTGGCTTCAGTACCCAGCCTTGTCTTCATTATACCACTAGCTGGCTTCTGGCTCCCACTCCTTTTCTACCACAGCTTTCCTCCTGGAACCTCCTGATTTCAGAGCAAGAGTTGATCCTACACTACCTCAGTTAAAAACCAGCTTTCTTCTGAGATTCACTGGGCCCTAGATAATCAGCTCCCACCACCTCTCTGACTTAATTTCCTCTTGCTTGACAGTAACTGCCTTTGTCTTCATTCTTATCTGTTATATGCCAGTCATGTTCATACTCAGGGCCTTTGGACTTGATGTTCCCTCTGCTTGTAATGCCTTTTCTACAGCTATCTTCTTCTTCCTCCTCCTCCTCCTTCTTCTTCTTGCATAACTGAGGAATCAAACTCAGGGGCTTGCACTTGCCAGGAAGGTGCCAGAACCACTGAGGTAAATCCCTGGCCCCTAGGACTGAGTTTTTTGGTTTTTGTTTTTTTCAGTACTGGGAATTGAACTAAGGACCTTGAACTTCCGAGGCAGGCACAGTGCCTTTGAGCTAAATCCTTGGTCCTTCTACAACTATTTACCTGGGACATCCCCTCATTTCTATTGGGAGCCTGTCTGCTGAAATGTACAAAGAGGCCTCCTTAACTCCAAGTGAAATAGCTAACACCCACCCCTTCAGAACTTCCTGGTCTTCTGTGGTTACTTTTTATTTATTTATTATTTATTTTAAAAATTATTTATTTTTGAGACAGGGTCTCACTTTGTAGTTCAGGCTGGCCCTGAGCTTACTGTGTAGCCCAGGCAAGCCTTGAACTCAGCAATCCTCCTGCCTCTGCCTCCTGAGTGCTGGGATTACAAGTGTGAGCCACCTCACCTGGCATTTGTGGTACTGATTGCTGGTGGGTGTGAGCTACCACACCCAGCATTGTCGTATGTGGTTACTGGGAATTGAACCAGGGACCTTGTGCTTGCTAGGGAGGTGCTAGAACCACTGAGCTAAATCTCTGGTCCTGTGGTTACTTTTTAAAAAAATCTGGCCTTGTTCTCCCTCCTGATATTAGAACATCCCCAATATATAGCATATTGGTTGGCCCTATTGGAAAGCATGAGTAGTTTTGGATGAATACATGGCTCTGAGATTTATATGAATTTTAACACCAAACTTTACTAATTGTTCTTTTTTTTTTTTTTTTTTTTAGACAGGGTCTCGCTTTGTAGTTCAGGCTGGCCCTGAGCTCACTATGTGGCCCAGGCAAGCCTTGAACTCAGCAATCCTCCTGTCTCTGCCTCCCGAGTGCTGAGATTACATACTAATTCCTGATGCTTATCTCCAAGTAGATACATGTAGACAGGATGGATTGATAGTTACGAGATTTGTAGACTGCTGTGGACTGGGCTCTGGAATAAATTGCTCACCTGCCCTGTGTGCAAAGTGTGTTGTAAATGGAGTCGAGGAGATGTAATTAGAAATCGTGTTGAAAGTGAGCTGTATTGGTCTGAATCCAGTCACTGCCACAGCCACATTTTCGTGTTTCTGACAGTGCTTTTGGGGCTGCGCAGTTCCCATGTCTGCCCAGAGGCAAAACTGTGCCTTCTGAGAGCTCTTTTTAACAGCTAGGAAAAAACCGTCATGGTAGTTATTCACAGTAGGCAAGATAAATGTCCTAGTTGTCATTTGTTTCTGTTTGAACTGTCCCTGGAAAGCTGAGTAGAAAACTGAGCCCTACATTCCACAGTGGTAAAATTATGGCAGAATTTTTCCCTGCTTGCCTTAAAGCAAAGTTGCCTGTTTTAAAAGTGACCTCAAAGTGAACTTGTGGTGACATTTAAAATTATACAAATTGGAAAAGGCAAATGGTGCACTTTTGCATAGGTTGGAATTATTTATCTTTCTATGTTTGCTTTAGGCAAACGTGATCAGGAGAAAGTAGATGGGTGCTGAAGTCAGACAGCCCTGGGCTTGAGGAGTCCTGACCTTGGGCAAGCTGCCCAGCCTCTCAAGGACTCAGTTTCTCTCTCTCTCTGTTAAATGGGGCTTCTGGGAGGTAGGCGTGTCCTGCTGCTTGCCAGTTGTGCCTCATCTACTGCCAGGTCTGGCAATGCACCCAGCAGTGGAGACCAGGGGAGGACTTACTCTGCAGTCTTGAACCCTTCCCTCCCCACTTCCTTCCCTGAGGAGCCTTGTCCCTGAATGCAGGTCACTCTGAGCACATTCCCTGCCGAATGTTTCCCTCACGTGGCCCCTTTCTCCTCTGTTCAGGCTGGTGGGCAATGGCAGGACACTTTAAATACTCTTTTTGTAAGGATAAGGTAATTCATTTATTCTCTGTGCATAATGTCCTTAAGCCAGGTTAGAGTGGTAGAATAAATGGAATCAGAAGTTATCCAAATAAATACAGTCTTTGGAGGAGAAAAGCCTTGCAAAGCTGGCTTTGCAGTTTGAGTTTCCACCCAAAACTAGCCGATGAATGCCTAGCCTTTAGTCTGTAGATCATGCAGAGCTAGCTGCTACTCCTCCACTGTGACCCCTTGCCTGCCTCTTAACCAGTCTCATTCCAAACAGTGGAGGCCAAAAGGCAGGTCTGGTGGACAGAAAAGGGCTCGGGACTCACTCGTACCTGCCAACCTTTAGCCACCAGGTGGCAGCAGAGTGCTGAGGCCTGGACTATGGCTCTGACGCGATGTTGAGTCATTTGTTGTGACTTGTGCTTAGGGGGTAGGTTTGTCCGTTTGCAAGTCAATCTTGGAGTCCCTTAGTTTTAGCTGAAAGTCAGAGCCTTAAGCTTGTAAAAGTATGGCATGTTACTCTAGTTCTCAAAAGTGCCCTTGATATTGCTACTGCCTAAAATGTTGATTTATTTAGAAAGTCAGTGCCTAATTATTTCAAAGCCAGTAGCTGACTTTACTCAGTGGCACCTCTATAATCTTATTTCCAGAATACCAATAATGTGTTTGCACTTCAGGGAATACCTCTGCTTATTTGAAGAACATCATTTTTTAAAGCTGAGGACAGAAAGGTGGCAAGGAAGTTTTAATAGATCCTTGGCTCAGTGCATGCAAATGTACTGCGTTACGCACAGCCTGCTTTGCCCAGCCTGGTGAGGTACGTAACAAATTCCTACCCAGGACAGTTGCAGTGACTCTGTTCTGGCAGGAGCTGTGTCCCTTCTACACGCAGAGGCAAGATTCAGGCAGTGTTTAGAGCTCCAGCACAGAGCGACTCCCACCACAGGGACACGGGAATGACTGCACGGTAAGGTCCCCTTTTCCCTGTGTAGACTGGATGTCCTCACATGGGATGAGGCAGTACTGTGAACTGTTTGCATCATGTACAACATCCTGTGTTTATTTCTAGATTGTTTGAAACATGAAGACATTTCACTTTCGGGTAATGAATAGTGTAGCACTGTGCTCCCTTGGTCCTCTGCACAGGACAGCTCTGGTCTGGCTGATGAGCTGGCACAGGCAGTTGGCTGTATGTGGCCAGGACAGGGCTTGAGGAGTAGTCAGAGGAGGCTTCAGGGACTTGCTTAGTGTCTACCGTCAGTCCCTGGGCCTGTCAGTGCCACACAGCTGTTTCATATGAGCACCATGTCCAGAGATATGCCTAAGTTAGGATGCTGAGGAGAGACTTGGCTAAGTGTAAGATGAAACATGAAAGTTAAAAAGGAGAAAGAAGGGGCATTTGAGGCTTATCTGCAGTAGGCAATATGTCAGCTCCTCCCTGGCTCCTTACTTTGCAAATTCTTACATCCTGACTGAACAGGACTCTCCTGAGTCCTGCACATCTAGAGCGCATGTCCCTCATGCTTGAAGGAAAGGTATTGAGACCTGCTAGGCTTCCTTAGGTTCTCACATCAAGGGGGTGGGTAGTTTAGGGAGATAGCACTTTTCACATGGTCATAGCACTTTTCACATGGTCTTCTGTCTTCCCTTTTACTGTCATTCCAGGGATCTTGGCCTCTTTGGTGTCCTCATCTTGGGGTGCTAGTAGAGTTGAAAGCAGAAGCAGTTTGTAGGCAGACTCAGTCTTTTCTTGAAAGGCTTAGCCTTACCTTAGATTTTGCTAGATGACTTGAGATAGAAGGACATGGGAGTAAGGCTAGAAGCTGGAATTGTTCCCCAGGCTTGGGGGAATGAAGGCTCGTGGCTCCTCCATTGGTGGGTATCTATGTTCTGAGGAGGTGGTCTGACCTCAGAGGGGAATAGAGACCCCTACTCCACCCAAGACCCTAGGCTTCCAGTTGGCATGGGAACAGTGTGTGCACTGAGACAGCAGGCATCTCTGGGAAACTGCTAAATCTCCTGGGATACATTGCCCCAGGGCCTTTGCACACCCTGAGGTGCAGGAGGATGGGTTAGTCTAATAGTGACTCATTAAATTTTGAGCCCAGATTGGGATTTGGAATCATTTTTTAAAAATAAAGAATGTGGGCAGGGCGTGGTGGCTCACATCTGTAATCCCAGCACTCGGGAGGCAGAGACAGGAGGATTGCTGAGTTCAAGGCTTGCCTGGGCTACATAGTGAGCTTAGGGCCAGCCTGAACTATAAAGCGAGATCCTGTCTCAAAAAAAAAAAAAAAAGAATGTGGAATTTCTTTTACAAATGTGTTTATAATTAATTGCACATTGACACGTGATACAAATTGGACCAAAGTCATATTTAAGGAAGCGCCATGTAGCCTCTTGGATTTGCTTACTAGGAAAATGTTTAGTTAATAAAAGTGGTGAGCAGAATGAAATTCTATTTCTAAATTATCAAAGCATTTCAGTCCCAACCTTTTTGAGAATTAATATATGTAATTTTTATTTGTATTGGGTTAAAAATCTATTAATTAAGACAGATCTAATAGTACTGATTCATATGTAGTAATTTCCAAACCTGTCTCCTTTTTCTGGTCTCAGATTTCCTGAGTAATTATCTTTAGATCTCTTAGCAGTTTCTTCTCCTGTCTCTGTATTTCACCTAACAGGTTCCTGTTCTGCCTCTGTTGCTCCATTCTAGGAAGAATCTATTGACTTCCTATTATGCCAGGTGAAGATTCATCTCTCTGTCACCATTGTTCCAGGACTACCCCCCCCACCATCCCCTTATATTTTAACAGCTTTTGTAATAGTGTTTGCATGTCTGTGATTGAATACTTTGTCGTAGACGTTTAAAAATATGCTTCCTCCTCACTTGTATAGTTGCTTCTGTACTCACACATGGTATCCAAATGACATTGCTCATAAGCCTCTTGTTTAAGCTTTTTCACCAGCATATTAGATGGTTTCTCCTCCTTTTCTGGAAACCTCTGTCTGGTCCATTCTGGATGGGTTGCTGCTTTGATCTGCTGGAGGACACTTGAGGGAATTTCCCATTGTTTTCTTCCCAGGCTTCCTTTCCTGATCCCTTTCAATCAATCTGGGAAAATTTTCATGCACTGGTTCTTTTCTGATTTTTTCTCTGCCATTTTCTGTTTATGACCTTCCTATTAGCTAAGGTTAGACTTCCTGGATTGTCCCTGTAAAGCTTTTATCTTTAACCTTTTGGTTTTCCTTCCTGAGAGATTTATCAAATTTTATTTTCTTATTGATTAGCAAATATTTCTGCTTTTATATTTTCACTTTACATTTCTTTATCTTTTTAGAATATTATTTTCTTGTTTTCTCTGTAAAGAGTTTTATTGAACTCTTCCTGTTCCTTGAATTGTGTCTGTTCCCTCTGGGTTCCTTTGCTGGGCTGTTTGCTTTGCCTTTTTCCTTGTACAGTAGTGAAAATCCTCAAGGTGCTGCCCATTTATATTTAAGCTTGAGGAGCTTAAACTCTCCTTACAAGCTCTCCATGTCTATGTGAGCTCCCCTCGTCGCCTTGTGGTTTGGTCTTCATCTGCTTCTTGCCCTACCGTGTGCTCTGGGTTCCCCTCCCCCTTTTGTTTGGTAACGTCTTCTGCACTGTAGAGGAGGCCATCTCTGGGTGTGGATTGAATGTGATCTGCATGTGCTGTAGGAGGGAGACCTGGGCTGGTGCGGGGCAGGGACAGATGTGCGCATGACTGTGCACCCGCAGAGCTGTGTGTTCCCACCAGGGTCACGCTTTCAGCCTTTTCGCAGGTGAGAGGACCACGAATGGCTCCACTTAATAAAACATTTACAAGCCTATAGGAGACTTCCCTGTCTTCCTCTTGGTCACTCATGGAGGCAGCATCCTGGGTGACGGAGCCAGGAGGTGAAACAACCTAGGACCCAATTTTTGAATGTTTGAAGATAATATAGGTATAGATATGGCCCAAACCACTTTCCCAACTTTTCGAACTGAAGAATAGTGCTACTATAAGACATTAGGATTTAAGTAAGAGCTATTTGTTAAGATACACACATACAGCCGGGCATGGTGGCTCATGCCTGTAATCCCAGCACTCAGGAGGCAGAGACAGGAGGATTGCTGAGTTCGAAGCTTGCTTAGCTACATAGTGAGCTCAGAGCCAGCCCAAACTATAAAGCGAGACCCTGTCTCAAAAAAAAAGACACACACACACACAGGGGTTATCTCAGTGGTGAGTGCTTGCCTAGCATGTGTGAGCCCCTGGGTTTGATCCTCAATGCTGCAAACAAACAAACAAACAAACAAACAGAATGTTGTCCAGATCTGGCTTCCTCCTTCAGGACCGAAGAGAGGTTTATTGTTTGCTAGAAAGGCTTTTGAGAAAGATCAGTTTCCTTCATAACTGAAAAAACTTCTTCATGTCACTTAAACACTTAGAACTCAAGTAATAAAAAAAGATCCTGGGCTGGGATGTAGCTCGTGGCACTGTGCCTGCCCGGCAAGCACAAGGTCCTGGGGGCTAATGTCTTTGAATGAGCCTCATGTTTCCCTCATGTATCCTTGCAGCATCTTCCTTTTTCTTCTGAACGCAAGTCTGGGTCTTCCCTGTTTTCAAATGAGTCTCCCTTCTTATCACCCCCCATGCCATGGCTTTCCTCTCACCACCTCCTGATGTGTGTGCACCGTGACCCTCACAGAGAGGTGCAACAGGAGAGGGATCATGGGCTGCACTGCACAGGGAACTGTACCACCAATACCCTGGGAACCAAGAGTGCCGTCTGCTTGTTTTGACTGATGGTCACTCTAAAATGTACTCCTCCCATGAGTGGCAAAAGCTATATTTTAAAATTCTGAGTATTTGTCCCACGACAAAGTTCCGTAAGATTTGCATGACAAGCTAGACCTTAGGAAGAGAAACTGAGGCCCAGTAGGCAGCATTGGTGTGTTTGCTGTGGAGCTTTACTAAAGCCCTACCTTGGTATCCATGGAGGATGGTTTCCAGGACTCTGAAGGACACCAAAATCCGTGAAGGTTTGGGCCCCTTATGCAAAATGTTATGGTATTTGTACATGGCCTAGGCTGAATCTCCTGTGTACTTTACGTCATCTTTAGATTACATATAACCCCAGTCTAGTATAAGCATTAGGCAGGCTCTATGTGTGTGTGTGTGTGTGTGTGTGTGTGTGTAAGCATGCACTACTGGGAACTGAACAAAAACCTCCTTGAAGGTAGCTGAGCACTTCACTACTGAGCTGTATTCTCAGCACTTAGTATGCAAATAGTTATTGTACAGTATTTTTTTTAGGGGATACAACAAGAAAAGTCTGTACTTGTATGATACAGACTCAGTTTCTTCTTCCCATCTTTCCTGTCTGTGGTTGGCTGGATCCATGGATGTGATAAGGAAGCCTCCATCCCAGGGCCAGCCGGCCGCGCGTACACACTAATGCTGGTCACAGGCTGGTGGAGCTACCATAATGCCTCATTTCCATTTTATAGATGAAGAGCGGGATGGTATAGGTAAGATGGCCTCTGCAAGGTTACCCAGATGCTAAGCCAGGGAGCCACTCGTAACTAACCACTGGGGAGCTCACCCCACTCCTGGGGGCTGTGGCAAGAAGCTCCGCTGTGCTGGAGGGAATAATTGTGTCCTTTGCCTTTCATGGCTCCTCCTCACGAGCCAGCTCAGAATTGCAGGAACGAGCACCCTCAGGAATGTCTGTCCTTCTCCTCTCGTCTTCCACAGCTTCCATGGTCTGGGCCACCTCAGAGTCCTTGTCTTGACCACCGAGACACTGACCTGTCTGGTGTCCTTCCCTGGTGAGTCCATCCTTCATGTTCACTGCCAGAGGGATCTGCTAAAAATGCAAGTCTGACCTTCTCCCTTCCTGTTTAAGACCATCTGATGAATCCCAGTTTCTTTCAGAATATAGGGCATACTCTAGCGGGCACGGAGACTTCCTTGATTTACTCATTTAATCTCTGCTCTCCCTCTCTCTCTCTGTTTCTGTCTCTCTGTCCACCCCATCCCTTCTTACACAGGGTCTTGCTATGTTGCTCAGACTGGCCCTGAACTCCTAAACTCCAGAAATTCTCCTGCCCTGGCCTTCAGAGCACCTGGCACAGGCACACACCCTGCTCAGTTTTTTCTCTTACTGTGGGATTTGGTTCCCTTCTCCTGTCTCCCACAGTCCCCTGTTCTCCCCTCTGCTTGGTCCGCAGACTTCTCTCTCTGCTCTCTGTTTAGAATGTTTTACCCCTGTACATAGATTCTGCTTCATCTGGAGAGACTACCAAGGATTGCTTCCTTCCTAAGATCTTTTCTGTCACACTCTTCCACCAGCTCGGGACCCTTCTGTCCTTTGGATCCTCCCTGTGTCCTGGCCAGTGTGTTGTAACACTCTGTTTTAAGAAAAGGTCTTTGTATGTAGACTCACTATGTCAGCCAGGCTAACCTCAAACTCACAGCAATCCTCTTGTCTCAGCCTGCCAAGTGCTAGAATTACAGGTGTGCACCACCATGCCTGGCTGGTAAACAGTCTTAATACACTGAGGCGTTGCTTTGTTATATACTCATCTTCCTTATGAGATAGACTTCTCTCTGAGTTTGGGGACCAAGTCATCTTCCTGTTATGCCCCCACTGCCTGCCACATATCAGGAGTTAATAAAGATCTATGGCTCTGATTGTGTATGAATGAGTGGATCAGCTCTTCCTGTTGTATTGTATACTTTTCTAAAAGTTACTGGGTTTTTCAGAACTTACATTAAGAAGTGCAGATACCAGCAATAATACCCAGATAACTCAGCCTCTGCCCAGAGTTGCTTGACAAGAGTCTCTGTGCCTCATAGCCAAGACCACAGTTTCTGCTGCTTCTTCCTTCTCGGAGGCCCTGATGCACTGCTGGATATGCACAGCCTGTGTGGGGTGTACTGGGCTTGTATGAGCTGGGTGCAGGTGAGGGCAACAGCAGGAACATCCCGAGGGTGACACACAAAAGGGGACAGGACAGGTCCTGTGAGGGGAAAGCCAAGCATCGACACCTTCTTCCAGTGTCTCCTGAGATGCTGCCCATGACTACAGGAAGCCCTTCTGAGTGGTGTGACCCTGATGAAGGTCTTCCTTCACCATATGATTTGTGGCAGTAAAAATAAAGAATTTGGAAGTAGTTAAGGTCACTTTGTAAGGAGCCCACACCACTATATCATGTTAAATAAAATGTCACTTGATAGTTATTCTGTCATTCTCTTCAAAGGATTTTATTCATACTAGGTGATACTATATATATGTGCATACACACACACACACACGATTTAGATTAGACTACATTTTTGGTTTTTAACATTTAGCAATCACGTGTAACTAAATCTGTATTCCCCATTTAAAGAAACCTGAGAAGGGTATGACAAGAGTAGTGATGTGTCAGGGGGACAGTGGTGAGCTTTTGTTATGTGCTTACCTGACCTTCAGGACAGCCCTTGCTTACAGGTAAGAAACTAAAGGTCTGGGCTGGGGATTTGGCTCAGTGGTTCTGGTATCTGCCCGGTAAGTGTAAGGTCTCGAGTTCAATCCCTGGTACTACACACCACAATGCTGGGTGTGGTGGCTCATGCCTCTAATCCCAGCACTCGGGAGGCAGAGGTAGAAGGATTGCCATGAGTTTGAGGCTTGCCTGGGCTACATAGTGAGTTCAGGGCCAGCCTGAACTACAAAGCAAGACCCTGTCTGTCTCAAAAAAAGAAACTAAAGCTCAGGCAGGGTTGTTCTGCCTGAATTCTTAGTCAGGTTAGATTAGGCCGCTTAGTGCAGAATGAAAGTTCAAAGTTTAGGTTTTTCACATTATGTTATGCTACCTATCGATATTCAAGTCTAAATTCATTCACGTAAAACTAGAGATTAAATCCTTCATAAAACTCTCAACTAGAGGATTCTGTGAGGGCAGGAGTGCAGCTCAGTGGTTCTGTACCTGCCTGGCAGGTGCAAGGTCCCGAGTTGATTCCCAGTACCACAAAAAAAGATTCTGTTGGCAAATATCTGTGGTATATTTATTTAAAACTCTTTTTATCCATGCACGTATACTTCAGATTTAAATCTGAAAGAATATTTTAACTGTTAGAATGAAGAAGAAAAAGAAACAGAAGAGAGATGAGATGGATAGTAAACATATAAAGTAAATAGGCTAATGTACATCAGCATTTTCATTCAGTGAAGCCCAAGAAAGTGGGAGCTGTGCGTGGGATGGTGTTGAGGGTGTGGACAGTGTGTCTGAGGCCTCTGGGGTTCCACGGGCACAGGCCCTGGCTAGCCAGAGACCTGCTGCGGAAATGTTTTGGCCTTGAAGGAGCCCTATGACTAAGTAGTGTAGTTTGAGCCCTGTTTTCATTGTCAGGGAAATTAGGTGACCAGTTTGGCCTGTGGGTGTCAGGCCGAGGTCTGGGGTGTCTCTGGGGCACCTGGCACAGTTCCTGTCTGTCATGTGACCCAGACAGGGGAGGGAGCTCTCAGGGCCCAGCCTTGCTGGTATCTGTCACAAGTCCCGAGGCCAGAATTCAGTCCCATGTCGAAGCCCCATTTCTGATATTTGATTTTGATTGTAGAGTGTGTAGAAGTGGGGAGATGCTCCAGGCTGGGGCTTTCCACATCAGAACCTAGAAGTGGACACTGGAGAGAGGAAAGGGGAATGACAGGAGCAGGAAGGAGCGCAAGAGGGGTGAGGGAAGGGGGAGAAAGTTGGAACCACTGGCAGGCCCCGGCTGAGTGCCCAGGAGAGGAGGCTGCAGCACCGGCTGGCTCGAAGCTTCCCCTGCCAAGTGCATTATGTAAACCCCAGAATGGCAGCACAGGGGGGACACCAAGGGGAACCCGAGTGCTCAGCCCCACTCCTCCACTCCCGGCCCTCAGCCCCGCCTTGGCACCCCACTGGCATCCAACCAGAGCCTCATGTGACACAGTGGCTATGCCCTGGCACCTGAGCATCCCACTGAGGAGGCTTCTGGGGCTGAGGAGGGGCTCCACAGGGCCTCCTCACTGAATGGCACCCCTAAGTACCAGTGACTTCCCAAGGCGGCCCCCTCTGTGGGGAAGCAGACAATCTCAAGAGCGATGGAAACTTCTCCCAAGGACAAGTATGTCATTTCCTATTTAGAAACCCCAAGGATCTAGGAGAGTAAAGTAAGAGTGTTTGTGATTCTGGGTTTAATGCTTTCACCTGATTTCCCCATTTCATCACACCCCTCAGTGCTATGAAATCTAGATTATTTTTTAATCTTCCCTTGCCATTTTTGTTGTTCTGGTGTTGAACTGCTTATGCTGAACTGTGTGTTGACGGCTCGGTTGTGCCTGCCCTCCAGGGACAGAGCTCTGCTTTCTAAACATCACCCTTAATCCTCTTACAGAGCAGGAGGTGTGGGGGTGTTCATCCTGTCCATCAGGGCCCATCAAAACTGATGCTTTATGGGTATTTGGTACCTGGGCCACACCACACAGGAGGTTGGGAGACTCCAGGATCCCAAATCTATCAACCACCCCTCTAGCCATCTGTCTCAGGTGGTTAAAGATTAAATACATGAAAATGAAATGCCGGCTCTGACTGAGAAAGAGGATATAGGGCAAGTTGGCTGCAGACTGTCACCCAGAATCACCTCCAGGGAAGTGCCGAGTCACTCCAAGATCAAGGACAGGGAGGAGGCCTGGTAAGTGACAGTCCCACCCTGACAGTGCCTCAGACAACACAGCTCTGATTCAAAGTGAAAACAGTTACCACATTGGAGCCAAGCTATCACTGTAAGGTATTTCTCAGGAATGTTGGTGATAAATAGATCTACACAAGGTTGCCGGCTTTCATTTTTCATTTCTAATAGCTACCCAGGACACATCTCACTTCCTCAACTTTTTACATCTTTATGACCTTTCTAGAACTTTTCAGAACATGCTCTACCACATCCTGGTGGGCCTGATTTTGGAAGGAGTACAGTGAGAAAATGACTTCTTTTAATTGTTTTGTAGTCTTCTGGCTAAGGGAAGCAGCAGTCTCAGTGTCAGGGTGGCATATCCTCAGGACTCTCCCAGCCTCCTTCTTGATTTTTTTTTGGGGGGGGGCGGACAGGGTCTCGCTTTGTAGTTCAGGCTGGCCCTGAGCTCACTATGTAACCCAGGAAAGCCACAAAGTCATGGCTGTCCTCCTGCCTCTGTCTCCTGAGTGCTGGGATTACAGGCAGGAGCCACCATGATGGGCGTTGTAATACGTGGTTACTGGGGATTGAACTCAGGACCTTGCGCTAGCAAGGCAGATGCTGGAACCACTGAGCTAAATCCCTGGCCCCCGATGTTTTATTTTTTAAAGGCATCATCACCAAGGGTTTTAGCATGTAAACACTTAGCTAGAATTTAAAATTAATTTAAATAATCTCCAAAAATTTATTTTAAGGTTGTATTTGCTTTAGGATCCAATGGCAAGGAATGTGATTTTCTATTTATATTAGAGAAGTTTATCAAATACTTATATAGTAATACTGTGTAAAAAGTCTCTTAAAAACACTGTGCAAGGGGAAACCCCTATGATTTTCATAAGCTAATAACAAACCTCTGCAGTGAGATCTATAATGGCTCTCATTTTACAGATGGCGAAACTAAGGTATGGAGTTAAATCAGGTTAAGAAGAGGCAAAGGGGCTCCAGGTTTCTGTGTTCTTCACTCTGTACCATCCTGCTGCCCCTCCACAAGAGACTTTAAAGTGGTTGCTCTCGGAGAACAGTGAGTTGATCTGAAGGAAACACTGATAGAAAGAAGATGAGGTACAGGCTCTGGGTGGAAATGGCAGATTTGCTGGAGAAGAACTGAAATGAGTGGCACAGAAGGGAGGAGTGGATGAGGCACTTGATTTCAGACACAGCACAGAGTCCCCCAGAAGGGGCCCTGGAACTTCAGATGAGCCTGCTTGCAGCTGGCTTCTGTGATGGAGACATCTTGGAGCACTTGCTGCATTCATGATAATCTGAACACGCATATGAACATGTACTTTTTATGGTCAGGTAACAGGGTCCAGCCAGATAGTATCATTATACGCTCTTCACAGCAGTACAGGGTGGTTGGAACCTGAGCGTATGTCAGGACGCTGAGCTGTGCTGCGCTATGAGCTTGTCTGGAGCCCCTGCCAACAGGAGGTGTGGGCTGGGAGTCAAGCAAGTTCTCACAACGCAGGTTACATTATCAAAGAGTATTGGAAAGAGAAGCTGGTGCTCTGATATTTTCCCTTAAAAAAGAAAGTAGGGGATCCAAACATGGCATTGGGCCATGATGCTCAGACTCTGTGATTTAAATAATTAAGAATTTAAATCAGAGAGATTGATTTGGATAGTTTATTTTGTCTTACTCTATTTTTTTTTTTTCTTTTTGAGACAGGGTTTCGCTTTGTAGTTCAGGCTGGCTCTGAGCTCACTATGTAGTCCAGGCAAGCCTTGAACTCAGCAATCCTCCTGTCTCTGCCTCCCAAGTGCTGGGATTACAGGCATGAGCCACCACGCCTGGCACTGTGGTATGTGGTATGCGGTACTGATGGCTGGTTGGCGTGAGTCTCCATGCCCAGCATTGTATGTGGTTACCGGGGATCGAACTCAGGACCTTGCGCTTGTGAGGCAGGCGCCGGAACCACTAATCTAATCCTCTGGCCCCATGTCTTACTCTATTTTTTACTGCTATAACAGAAATCCTGGGACTGGATAGTTTATAAAGAAAAGAGGATTATTGAGCTCTTAGGTATCTGAGAAATTCAAGATCAGGTGGCTGCGTCCACTGGGTTTCCAAGTGAGGCCTTTTGGTCAGCAAATCGAGGTCAAGCAAGCTCATGTGAGAGACAGACAGCTGACCTTCTGCACAAATCTGATTGAGAGGCTCTGCTCCATAGTCCTGCCACTTCTCACAGCCTCCCCCACCACACTGCAGCCAGAGGGCCAAGATTGTAATGCATGAACAAGCACGTTCGGACCATGGCACTATATAAGGACATCAGAAATGAAACAGTGCTTCCCCAACCAGTAACAAAGCCCAGCACTCTCATCAGTGCATAACTGAAAGAGGATCACAGACAGGTATGAAGGCTGTGGACTTAGAATAATGAGTGTGCACACAGGTGTGTGTGTGTGTGTCTTTGTGCACGTTTGTGAGTATATGTTGCTCTGCAGGGACTAGAGAAACTATGGTGGTGCCACCCAGAGTCCTAGCTACTCAGGATGGTGCAGCAGGAAGACGGCTTCAGCCCAGGTCAGGGCCAGCCTGGGTCACAGAGCAAGACCCCATCTCAGAGAAAATAAGGAAAAAGAAAAAGACAGATTAAAACGTCTTCATTGAGAGGCTGGAGATTTAGCTCAGTGGTTCCAGCACTTGTCTAGCAAGTGCAAGGTCTTGAGTTCAATCTGATAACCACATACAACAATACCAGGTATAGTGACTCACACCCACCAGCAATCAGTACCGCATACCACAGTGTCGGGCGTAGTGGCTCACGCCTGTAATACCAGTACTTGGGAGGCAGAGCCAGGAGGATTGCTGTGAGTTTGAGGTTTGCCTGGGCTATGTAGTGAGTTCAGGACCAGCCTGAACTATAAAGTGAGACCCTGTCTCAAAAAACAAAACAAGCTGGGGATTTAGCTCAAGTGGTACCACACCAGCCTTGGAAGCAGAAGGGCCTGAGTTCAACCCCTGGTACCGCAAAAGAAAAGAAAACAAAACGAAACAAAAAAACCCCCTTCTTTATTGAGGCAAATTGGCAATGTTGGGTAACCACTGGCTTGGGGCGTCTGTCTGCTCTTTCTTCTGTCTCCTGTTGGCTGCCTTAATTACCTTAATTGTGAAATTACCACCTTCAAGTGAAGATATCTCCTAATTATCTTGAAACTGATGGTTCTGATTATGGGCTTTCCTGGCTCTTACTTCCTGCAGATTTTTAAGATGCTACTTCAGTTTTGACACACTTTCCCAGCAGTGCAGTAAATCCTGGGAGCCCTGAGCTGTGAGCAGGAAGCAGTAGACCCTGTTCTGCTCACTGGTGTGTCCTAGGATCTAAGACAGTGCCTATAACACAAGGGCTGTTGAGTGACTTAATGAATTGCCAATAAAAGGGAAATGTATTTTATTATTTGTATGTGGGTCTAATAAACTTCATATAGCATTTTCAATTTCTGAAACGTGATAATAAAAAGTGCATTGTAAACTCAGCACACAGTTTAAGGGGCAAAAATTTTGTACTTAGTTTCACTTTGCTTCACTAAAAACAAATGCTATCTCTTGCTCGCTTCGGCAGCACATATACTAAAACAAATGCTATCTTGAATTTTAGGTTTACCATTCCCTTCCTTAAAGTATAGTTTTTACAATTACATATTTATGTATTCTAAACAATATTTAGTCTTTGCGTGATCATTATAAAAATAGTATCATGTGGTATATAATCTAGATTAGATTTCATGTTTATCACCCATGCTTCTTTAAAACAATTTTAAAGCATATAAATATGCTAGTTTTTTTCTTTCTTGGTTTTTGAGGTTCATAAAATGATATCATATATCATGTAATATTCTGCTACTACTTTTTCTCCTACCCTGTATTATTTTCTAAGTTTTATTGATGATGTATTTTCTTGATAAATAATAGCCTGTTATGGCTTAAATATGAAGTGTTCCCCCACAGACTCATGTATTTAGTGTTTGATCCCCCTACAGCAGTAGGTGGGACCTAAAGAGATGATTTGGACCATGAAAGTGATAATCTCATCAATGGACTAATCCATGGATGACTTCATAGGTAAATGAGCTGTTAGGAGGTTGAACCCAGTTGGAGTTGGTGAGTCACCAGGAGTGTGCCTCAGAAGTAAGGGGTGCCCCTCCCTGGCCCCTTCCTTTCTGGCTCTTTGCCTTTCTCTCCTCTTCCTGGCTACCATCAGGTGAGGAGCTTTGTTCTGTCATGTCTTTCTGCCTACCGTGATATTTCTGCCTTGGAGCCAGCTGACGTCTTAAACTGTGGGCCAAGATAAACTCCTTCTCCTTTAAGTTGTGTGTCAGGTGTTTTGTTCTAGTAACAGAAAGGTGACCAACAGAGGACGATTGTTTAAATAGTACTGTTTATTCATGTAGCCCCTATCAGTTAATTTGTATAATTCCAAGTCTGGAGCAATTATGGGCAATATTGCTTTGAAAACTCTTTAAAATTGTAAGGTGGGCAGAAAGAGATGGCATTGGAGCTTATAGACTGAAGGAAACCTAAAAGACAGAGGAGAAAAGAGAGAGGAGAGGGCCATAGAGAGGCGAGATGAAGCTGGTATTTAGAAATGCAATGAGGTGATTGGCAGGAGGCCAGAAGTTACCCTTGGTGAGAAAGGGATTGCGGCCATACCACCCTAGGCACCCCTGATCTCATCTGGTCTTGGGACCTAAGCAGGGTCGGGTCTGGTTAGTACTTGGATAGGAAGGGGAGAGCATTGTATGTGAGAAAGGGAGGGGCAGGCTTATGAGCTCAGAACCAGTTTCCTTTAAATGGGGTGCTTAAAGGAGGTAAACACTTTAAATGAAGACTGATATTGATCTTTCATTTTGTTGCATGCTATATGTACATATGTGTGTATGACTGTAATAATTTAAAATATTTTTTCATTTCTTTGAACACAGTACAATTTGCTGATGGAAGCTTGTTTGTAGGTTGGGAGTGTGGGTCAGTGGCAAGTTATATAACATGCATGAGACCCTACATTCAATGTCCGATGTCATAAAAACAAACAAATACAAAACACAGGCACAAAGCCTTTCCTGAGTTAGTCCAATATCTGGGCTTCCTTAGGAGCTTTTATTAATTGGTTTTCCCCCATGTATAGACCATACTATATATTTTAAGTAATACAATATGGCAACTCTGGAAGTTGATTTTGCTTTCATTTGAAAGTGTTTCCTCCCAACTTCATGTGTTGAAACTTCATGGCCAATGTGATGGCAGTAAGAGGTGGCACCTTTATGAGGTGGTTAGACCACAAAGGCTCCTCTCTCTTGAAGGGTAGTAGACTCTTCTAAAGGGGCCTTCACAGAGCAGCCAGTCCTTCTGCTCTTCTGCCTTTCTGCACAGGGGTCACAGTGTCCCAAGCAGTGAGGCTCCATTTCAGAAGCACAAAGGCTCCGTTTCAGAAGCAGAAAGCAGTCCTCATTAGACACCAAACCTTCCTACTTCTTGATCTTAGACCTTCAAGCCTCTGGGACTGTGAGAGAGTAAGTTTCTGTTCTTTATGCATTACTCAGTCTTAGGTACTTTGGTCCATCTAAGACAAGATTCTTCCCATTTCCTACAGCTTCTTAACTGTTGCTGTTTATTCTCATGGTTGCTGGGTAGTCTCTCTGTATTAATTAGTAAAGGTTGTATCTTTTGCTGTGTGTGACCAGTACTGAAGTCTCTGCTTTGTTGATTTAGCTGTCAGGTAACAAACACACAGAGGATGCCTGGAATGTCTTGTATTCATAAGTCTCCTAGTCAGATAGTTGGCAGCTGAAACTTAGCCTTATTTCATTCTTATGTGGAGTCTCAATGCCAGTCAGAGGGAGAATATTGAGCTTATCACGTCTTTCCTGGGCACCCAGGCAACCCTGTGTATGTGTATAGATTTCTAAATTCCAAAGGACAATGAGGCACAGTGGCCCATATTTGCAATACCAGCTACTCAGGAGGCTGCAGGAGGAAGATTGAAAGTTTAAGGCCAGTCTGGGCACTTGAGTGAAACTTTGCCTTGGGATGTAGTTTAGTGGCAGAATGCTGGCCTAGCATATAGGAAGCTCTGGTTTTGAATGCTGGTATTATGAAAAGAAAAAAAATATCTGTGAAGTACAAGAGACATGTTAGCACTTTTCAAAATTTGTGGACATCTCACTGTCCACCTTTTGCTTTTAAGCTTTGTGGTTAGAATAGTGTTTGCCTCAACTGGCATCCAACACTCTAAAGAACCATTAAAAATTACCTGTAATTGTTTTCAACAAATGCCCCTGGGAGAAGCTTTTTCACTGGTGCACTCAGAGTCAGGTCAATAAAAGTAGTCCTGAGGTCATCGGGAGCCATCATACAATTCAGGTGATGACAACTCACAGGCCATAGGGCGTTGAGGGAGCACGCTCCTCTTCAGTGCCATCCTGTGGCAGCCACACTGCTGGGTTTCACTGTGACTTCGGCCCCTGGTTGCTGAGGCAACTGCAGGGTGGGAGAGCAAGGTGGGTGTCAGACAAAACACCAGATGTGTTTACAGTGAGCTCCAGCTGTTTTTGTGCCCAGTGTTCCCCAGACTGTTGTGAATCTTTGGTTAATTTCCAGTCTTCCAGAAGAGTTGATGCTGACAATTTTCTCATTGCTTTTATGAAGGATGCTCCTTGAACCATTTTAAACTTAGAATAAGTGGTTCCATATTTTTCTACAATATATGAAACGTTGGTCCTTCAAGAATATTTTTGATACCTAATAATATACATAATAAATTTTATAATAAATTAGTTTTGAAGTATAATAGGTGTCCAGTTGAAATATACACATTTTAAGTATGTAATTTTGATTTTCTACAATTGTACACACTCATATAACTCACACTCTTATCAATATATGGAATATTTCATCACACCAGAAAGATCTGTTAGGCCCACTCCCAATCAAGAGAAGATTTCTCTTCCAGTTGCTTTCCTCATTGAGTCATTTTCGCTAACACTTGATAAGTTAATTTGCCTGTTAAAAAATTTCCTATGAATGGATTCATAGAGTAGGTAGACTTTTGTGTCTGGCATCTTTTGAGTTAGCATGAAGTGTCTATAAAAACTATTATTCTATCAGTAATACAGTTCAATCCTGTTTTTACAATACAAGATTTTTAGAAGTGTGTTGTAATTTTTTTCCTGTAATTTTCTCCCATACTGAAATCTATTCTTTAAGTCATAGTAAAAACACTTCTTGATTTTACCATAAGGTTCCTATGAAAACCACCAGAATTCATGCTTTTTAAAATAATATTTAATACGGCCATTGTTAGCTGAAAGATTAAACATATTGACAGAAATAAAAATCTAGTTTTAATACTTGTAGATCATAATAGCTAAGTATTTGCTTTCTCAGTGATAAGTGACAATAGATGCTATCAATTTTAAAGCACCATGCCAATTTCAGAGAATTAAATTATGCAAAGTGTATATCTTTAAATCAATAAAATATGGTATATAGTTTCCATCTCTGTGCAGGTCTGTTTTTAGGTTTTCTGTTCCATCTATTCCTGGGATTATACCATATTGTGTTAATTAGGATAGCTTTAAAATACATCTTGATATTTGGTAGGGCAAGTTTCCACATCTTATTTGTCATGCGTACCTTAACTTGTCTTGGATTTCACATTTTCTAGAGAAATATTGGAATAAGCTTATGTATTAGCCATGTTATTTTAGCTGTCTGAAATCCCAGTGCTTTAACTTGTCTTGCCTGCTTATGCAAGGCACACATCATTCTGAACAACCTGATATGGCTGGTTACCTTGCCTTGGTCCCCGCCACTCTGTCATCCTGCTTTGGGGGGAGTTATTATGGTTTAGATCTAAACCATCCCCAAGTAGCATCATGTGTATGGATCATGGAGAAACTGTGCTTGTCAGTAGACTCAGCCACTCATGAGTTCAGTAGCTGAATATCTCTTAAGAGATGAGGTCTGGTTGGAGGTGGTAACTGAGGGCATGACCTGCAAGGGTGTGTTCTTGTCCTAACTTCTCCTCTGCTTCTAGCTGCCATGGGGCAAGCAGCTCTCCTTTTGTGTGTGCGCGTGTGTGTGTGTGTGTGTGCGCGCGTGCGCGCGAGACAAGGTCTCACTTTGTAGTTCAGGCTGGCCCTGAGCCCACTATGTCGCCGAACTCAGCAATCCTCCTGCCACTGCCTCCCGAGTGCTGGGATGACAGGTGTGAGCCACCACGCCCAGCACTGTTGTATGTGGCACCGGGCATTGAACTAAGGACTTTGTGCTTATAAGGCAGACACAGGAACCGGTGAGCTAAATCCCTGGCCCCAGCTCTTCTATTATGCTCTTCTACCATGTCCTTTCTGTCTTGGAGCCAGCTGACTAGGAACTGAACCCACTGGAAACTGTGTACCAAATAAACTTCTCCTTCTACTTGTGGATGTCTGGTATTTTGTCTTAATGATCGGAAAGCTGACTAATGCAGGAGTCCTCTTCACTGAGTGCAATTTTCAAATAAAACCCAAAGTGGATACTCACAGCTACTTCCCTTGTTGGCTATCGTGCTCCAAGACACTGTGTGCCCACCCTAAACACCCACAGGCCAGAGAACAGACAACCACTGCTGTCCACTCCTGCTGACCTGCTTTAACCATTCATCTTGCAGAAAGGCACTTGCTCCCATTGTCCCTTTTCCTTTTCCTCTTGACTGAAGCTAGTGCTTCCATATGGACACAATATGCACTCACTCTCATGGCACCTGTGAGTATCATATGGCAATTTTCTCCTGATTGCTTGGTCATAGCATAGCTAAATAGTAATCAAACCCACTAAATAGCTTACCAACATAATTTTTAAAAGATTATTGGATTTGTATTACATTGAATCTTTAGCTTTTATTTAATTCACCTTCCCAGGATGGTATATATTTTGCTCTTTAATGTTTACAGTGTATTTATTTGATTGTATAATTTTCTCATTACAGGTTTCCTGTTTTCTTACCATGTGTTGCTGTTGTATAAGAAATACATTTTTATATTAACTAAAATAGCTAACTGGCTAAACTCTCTTATTACTTATTGTAATGTTTACATTCTTTCAGATTTTAAGCCCAGGCAATTGTGTTATCAGTAAATAATGACAGCTTTGTGTCTTCCACTCTTGCTTCATATTTAAAATTTTTTAAAATTATTTTTCTCTTTTACACTGGCTGGCACCTCTGGTGCAATCTTAAATAAAAATGCTTATAGTGGTCATCCTTGTCCTTTTCCTCGTGTGTATATGTTTGTGTGTTCCTAGGTATCAAAACCAGAATCTTATTACACTAGAAAAGTACTACTGCTGAACTATGTATCCAGTCTTTGTTTCTAGTTTTTGGTGAGATGCTACTAATCACCAATAGAATGATATTGGCTGTATTTTTTTTTTTAATCAGGGTCTCACTTTGTAGTTCAGGCTGGCCCTGAGCTCACTATGTAGCCCAGGCAAGCCTCAAACTCACAGCAATCCTCCTGCCTCTGCCTCCTGAGCGCTGGAATTACAGGCGTGAACCACTATGTCCAGCACTGTGGTGTGTGGTACTGATTGCTGGTGGGCATGAGTTACCACTCCCAGCATTGTGGTATGTGGTTACCAGGGATTGAACTTGTGACCTTGGGTTTGCCAGGCAGATGCTGGAACTACTGAGCTAAAGCCCACCCCTGTCATGCATGTTTAATACATTACCTTTACCATGTTAAGAAGTCTCCTTCCACTTCTCTTACTTATAGGCTCTTTGTTTTGTTTTTAAATCATGAATGATATATTAGTCTGTTTTCTATTACTATAGCAAAATATAGGATGCTCAGTAATTTGTAAAGTGGTTTATTTAGCTCATAGTTTTGAAGGCTGGAAGTCCATGATTGGCCAGTCCCATCACTTTGGCCTGTGATGAAGTCATAGTGGATGCATTACAATGACAGGAACATACACAGAGCGAGAGATCTCATGGTCAAACAGGAAGCCAGAGACTAGGAAGAGGCTAATCTCGGCTCTTTTTATAAAAACTCACACTTATAGAAACTCACTAAGGTTCTACAAGAAGTAAAATAATTCTTCCTAAGAGCAAACCACTAATGACCTTGCCATCTGCTAGTGGACTTCACCTCTTAAGGATTCCAACATGTTTTAGTTGTTGGGGTCCAAACTTTGAGTGCATAAACCTTTTGGGCATATGTTCAAACCACAGCATATGGGCACTGTCTCTTATCATTTTCTTCATTATATATTGAGATTATAAAAATTTTAATGTGGTGAATTTGGTTAATGGTATTTATAGAGTTTATGTAAAATCATACTTTCATTCCTGGAATAAACCAAACTTAGTCATAATGTGTGATCTTTTTTATATATCACAAGAGTAAGTTTCTTAATATCTTTACATTTGTTAGGAATGAGATTGGCCTGTAATTTTCCTTTATCAACTGTTTCTTATGTACTTTGATTATTTCTCATGATCTTATAGAATAAGATAGGGAATAGTTTATTTTTTAAAAAGAATTGTTATAAGATTAAATTATTTGATTATTTGTTCCTTGAAGGTTTAGTAGAATTTTGTTGCAAAAGCATCTGGGTCATGTGTGTATGTTTGTGTGTGTTGTACTTGTGTGTGTGTAGGGATTTTGAACTACTGATTAATTTTTGAAATGATTTTAAGGAATATTTAGACTTGCTGTTTTCTTGAGTTGGTTTTGTTATACTTTTGTCCATTCTAAGTTTTCAAAGTTATTTGCATAATCTAGTAGCAGTATTCTCTTATTAACTTTTAAATTTCTGTTACACCTGTGGTTTTGTCTCATTTTTGTATTTAAAGCTGTTTATTTGAGATTTTTTTATGATCAATTTAAGTGAAGTTAATAAAATTCCATCTGTTGGATTTAAATTTCTAAGTTGACAATTCTCTCCCTTCACTTTTCAGATATTAGGCTAGCACTTTAAACATTTCCATTGATATTGTGAAGAAGTTTTGTTGTAATTTCACAATGATAAGTAATGTCATTTTTTCTGGCTCTTTTATGAGCATCTTAGTGTGTTTCAGTACAACTTTTTTTTTTCTTTTTGAGACAGGGTCTTGCTTTGTAGTTCAGGCTGGCTCTGAGCTCACTATGTAGCCTAGGCAAGCTTCGAACTCAGCAATCCTCCTGTCTCTGCCTCCCGAGTGCTGGGATTACAGGTGTGAGCCACCACGCCTGGCACTGTGGTATGCGGTATTGATTGTTGGTGGGCGTGAGTCTCCACACCCAGCATTATATGTGGTTACCGAAGATCGAACTCAGGACCTTGCACTTGCGAGGCAGGCGCCAGAATCACTGAGCTAACCTCTGGCCCCTTCAGTACAACTTTTAAATTCACTTGTCTGGGCTGGAGATTTAGCTCAGTGGTTCCAGCACCTGTCTTGCAAGTGCAAGGTCTGGAGTTCAATCCCCATCAACCACATACAACAGTGCCAGGCATGGTGACTCACCTCCACCAGCAATCAGAACCACATACCCACAGTACTGGGCTTGGTGGTTCACCCCTGTAATCCCAGCACTTGGAAGGCAGAGGCAGGAAGATTGCTGACTCTGAGGCTTGCCTGAGCTACGTAGTGAGCTCAGGGCTAGCCTGAGCTACAAAGCAAGACCCTGTCTCAAAAAAAAAAAAAAAATTCACTTGTCTGCCTGGTGGTATACATTATGCTTTCTACTCTTTTGGATTCCAGTCTTTAATTGATTTTAGAAAGCCCTCAGCTATTACCTTGTTAAAATTTGCCTGTCTACCATTTTTCCTCTGGAATATCCAGACTTTTTTATTGGTATGCTAGACTTTTTTTTATTCTATCCATGATGTCTTTTTAACTTTCCTTTTATATTTTCTGATGGTTTGCCCTTTTTTGCATTCTGAGAAATTTATTCACCTCCATTTAGAATTCACTAACTTCCTGCAGTCTTCTGTTAAACTCACCTTTTCCAACAATTCTTCACTTCTGAAGGCTCTAATTTCTTTTTTTAGATTTGAAGTATTTTATTTTATTTATTTTATAAATCCTTGTTTGGTACCATAGATCAAACTTGAGGCATTGCACCTGCCAGGGAGACGCTGTGCCTCTAAGCTAAATTCCCAGCCCCTTATTTTATTTTTTATTGAATTAAGGTTATTGCCACATGTTAGGTATGCATAAGATCACATTCATCATAGGAAATTTGTACCTGTACATGACATGTCATTTCTTTTTTTTAATTGCATTCTTTATTGGTGCAATTTGCATATATCTCACACTCACACATAACATTGGGGAATTTGTACCAATATATGACACAGTCAATTCTCATTTTTACCCATATCCCCACCCATACCTCCCCACCCCCTATATACATGCTCTTTTATTTTCTTTCAGAATCATATTTATTCCTTCCCCTCATTACATCCCCCACCAAATTTCCTTTGGAAATTTCCCATTCTGAAAAGATTGTCCTACTACTAGAGCTCATTTGCATCTACCGGTGCTCATATCAGCGAGAAGATCCGGTATTTGCCTATCTGTGCTCTATTGATTTCACTCCTTAGCATGTCCTCCAGGTGCATCCATTTGCACATAAATGAATCAATCTTGTCATTCTTTATGGTAGAATAGTACTCCATTTTATAAAAAAAAACACATCTTCTTTATCCAGTCTCCAGTTGATGGGCATTTGGGTTGTTTCCAAGATTGAGCTATCATGAACTGAGCTGCTATGGGAACAAGGGTGTACATCTGTCTTTCCACTGTGATTTTCTAAGTTCTTTTGGGTATATTCTTAGCAGGGGGATGGCAGGGTCAAATGGGACCCCTAGTCCTAGTTTTCTGAGAAATCTCCACACATATCTCCACAATGGTTGCACAAGTCTGCAGTCCCACCAACAGTGGAGAAGGGTTTCTTTCTCCCCACAGCCTCGCCAGCATTTATTGTTGGTTGATTTTTGTAATAGCGACCATTCTTTGTGAAGTGAGATGAAATCTCAGTGTTGTTTTCATTTGCATCTCTTGAATGACCAGTGATGTTGAACATTTCTTCATATGTTTCTTAGCTGCTTTAATTTCTGCCTCTGAGAAATGTCTGTTCATTTCAGGTGCCCGACATGTCTTATTTCTTATTTCACTGTGCCTGTTCCTTTCTAGTATCTTACTGTTCATATTTTATTTTTAAAAAATTATTTATTTATTTTTGAGATAGGGTCTCACTTTGTAGTTCAGGCCCTGAACTCACTATGTAGCCCAGGCTAGCCTCAAATTCACAGCAATCCTCCTGCCCCTGCTCCCCAAGTGCTGGTATTACAGGTGTGAGCCACCACGCCCAGCATTGAGATATGTGATACCTAGGACTGAACTTGGGACCTTGCGCTTACAAGGCAGACACCAGAACCACTGAACTAAATTCCCAGCTCTTATTGTTTATTTTTTGGCACTTTATTCTTTTAAATTTTTAGGTATTTAATATATCATTATCCTATATTTGCCAGCCTTATTCTTTGAAGTCTTTGGAGGTAGTTTCTGGTGATTTTCACTGGTGGTTTATTAATAATCATGGGTATAAAACTATTCAGTTGTTATGAACTAGAATTGTTTTCCACTAAAAGGGAACTGAATTTGCTTCTGCTAGGAGCCAAGGAGAACTGTTTGTTTTCTTGTGTGCTCTCATTTATTTTCTGCCCTGTTGATTTCCCTTACCCTGAGAGTACAACCGTGCCTTAAAAAGTATGTCTTCTGTGCAAGACCTAGTTGTTTTGTAACAGGAAGAGCCTTTATGAAGTGGAAGCCCTAATGAATTCTCTGTTGGGAAGAAGTTATTCCTGTTGGCTAAAATTACATTTTCAAGGGCAGGATCTGCATAGGATGGAAATTATAGAAATGTTAGGTTTCTGGCCCAATAAATAAAATTGACACTCAGTAAACAGGGGCTGATTACACCCTCCACAGGTGGTTGGCGGAAGCCTGGCTCAACCCTGGTTCTGTTTGTTCATTTCTTCACAGGACAAAACAAAACAAAAAAAAAACAAAAAAAAAATACCAAAGCATTTTTGAGTAACTATCAGAGATCACATTGAGCCAAGAAAAACTATCTGAAATTATTATAGAAATCTGTAGGGTAAACAATTTTACTATACCAGATTTCCTTGCACTCTTCACAGGAAAGATGATGAGACTCCCCCCCCCAAAAAAAAGTTATAACTAAGGTTTTTTTTTTAATGCTGGCATATTTTTCTTATCAGGTCCCTTTCCATTTTCTCCAACAATTATTTTTAACCTTTTCATTTGTTTTCCATCTCAAAGTCCAACCTTCTTCCTTCCGTTTCATCCTCAGCAGATGGCACTATTTTTCATGAAGGGTATGGAAGGACTGCCAGACTTGTGTCATGAAAGCTAAAACCCTCACTGGCACTTCCTTTCATTTCCCTCCTGCATGTTAATGGACAAACTCTCCCACCTGCACCCTAAGCCTGATGCTCTGGACCTCGGCTTTTCCCATAGCCACTAGGACCTGGTTTGTGCCCACTCTTTGTTTGTATGGTTTGGATTTGATACGTCTCCCAAAAGGCTCACTGTGTTGAAGACTTGGTTGTGATGGACTCTTGGAGAAAGATTAGATCATGAGGCCTCTGACTTCAACAGTGGACGAACATGTTGATGAGATTAGAGCTTGACGCGTTAGGGGAGGTCATGGAAATAGGAGGTGGGACCTAGTGGAAGTGAGTGGATCCTCGGATGTGACTTTCAGAACTACATCTAGTTCCTGTCCCCTTCCTCCTGGATCTCTCACCCTCTTTCTGCTTCTTGGCGTCCCTGAGTGAGCAGCTTTTCTCCACTATGCCCTTCTGCCATGCTGTTTCTGCTTCTCCACGGCCCATTGGAAATGCAGCTGGCCGACTAGGGCGTGAAACCGCCGCAACTGTGAGTTGCAAGAAACCTTTCTTCCTTCATTTTGATTTTCTCAGGTTTTCGGTCACAGGTGTGAAAAGATCTCTTTCAATATTATGCCTTCATCCACTCCTGTTCATCCTGCTCTTTTCTGGAAACACTTAAAACATGTTCAAATCAGAGCCAGGAAAAAATAGTCAGCATTCCTTGGGGCCCCTCTCTCTCTTTCAGTTACCACCCTTTCTCTTTTCTCTACTTAGTCTGGTCTCAAAAGTGTTGCCCGGAATTTCTGTCTCCATCTCTTCTTAGTCACCTCTACTCTGGATGTTGTCTCTACTACTCCATTGACATTCTCATCACTGAGTTTCTGTATTTCCGAATATAATCAACACGTCCTAGTTTTTGCTCACTTAACTTCTATATAACTTTCAACATAGTTCCATGTACTTACAGTCAACACACACACACACACACACACACACACACACAGAGCTTTAACTTTTATCCTAAAATATCAGTTAGTTATAAAGCAAGAGGGTTGTAATATCAGCCATTACTGTGACAACAATACCTGAAATAGTCAATTTATAAGGAGGGAAAGTATATTTTCACTCAGAGCTTGAGAGGTTTTATTCCATGGTTAGTTATATTTGTTGGTTTTGGGCCTGTGTTGAGGGAGAAGACCTTGTTGGTCATGGTGAGAGCACACGGCAGGGCAAACCTGCAGGCTTTATGGGGACGAGAGAGATGGAGAGAAAGGAGATAGAGTCCTCTAGGCTGGTTATCAATGTATACTTGAATATCATTGTATTTATCTTAAGACAAACTTGATGCAAGATTATTAATAATATATTATTACTTATAAATTATATATCATTTTACTCTATGATTCAATTAAGATCATTTGATTAAGAAATTATATACACAGGTAGGTTATATTATTTCTAAATTTTATATAAGATGAATAAATAGTGATTTCATTTTGGGTCTACTTTTATTTTTTGGTACTGGGGACTGAACTCAGGACTTTGTGGTTTTGGGGGAGGCACAGTGCCACTGAGCTAAATCCCTGGCTTGATTTGCAGTTAGTCTTTGTTAGAGATGGGATTGAGGATTTTCTGTTCTGTTGGTGTCAAATTCCTGTTAGTCCAGAGACCAAGAAGTGACCCAGTCCTAAAGAGCTACTCTGCCTACTTTTGAAAAACATTTGACTTTCCAAATGGCTGAATGGTAACTTCCTGTCTCTAACTGATGAATCATTTTGGTTATTCCTGAGTTCTTACATGAGCTGAGTAGTGGGTGTTTCCCATTGATTTTTGTAAATTGACTGCTTATTCTTTTAAGCTTCAAACTTCTAGCATTGTGAGAAGATAGAGAAAAGGAAAGCAAATCCTTAAGCACAAGATTTTTCTCACTCTGATCATTTATTTTTTCAGTTATTTCTCAGCCCCAGGAATTTATATGGAAAGCTCTTATTATGGACCCACAATGGCAAAGCTCTCTGTTGGTTACTGTTCTCCAGAAATAGCTTTTAGTCCCCAGATTGCCATAGGTTTTCTTACTTTCCTCCACCCAAGTAAGACTGTCTGGTGCCTGTGTGGACAGGTGAGCTGTAATGACAGAGAAGTGGTTTCCTGATGGGCTCAGGCCAAAGGCTGTTGTGCATGGGCACACAATGTAATGCTATGTGCCCAAGACTTCTTTCTCACACTGCTTTCATGAGAATAGCTCAATGCATTAAGAATATTTGGACAGAGGCACCAGCAGGACAAGGGCATGGGAAAGTGTAATGGGGCCAAGACACTGGTTTGTGTGCCACAGATTACAGCACAGCAGAAGCAAAGGAGCCAGTCAAGCTCTGGATCCTCAGAGTGTCCTAGGGTCATCACCATTAGTGTCACCAGGAGCTTGTCCAAGATGCCCCATTTAGCGCCTCTTGCCAGGTGATGCCTCAGACCACACATTCAAACTGCAGTGCCATGAGAACCAGAGGCTGTGTAGTGTGAGGAGCAGCACTGTCCTTAACTGCTCAGCCTTCAGACCACTCCAGGAGCCTCCTTGGCTGCCACACTGGCCTGGGGGGCCCTTCCCCAATCCAGACTGTGTCCTGATTCACTCATTTTGCCCACTGACCTGCCGGTATGATCTGCATGACTGGGCTTCCTCCATGGCCTGATCCAGCACAGATCACTTCCTCACCCCATGGGTGCTCCTCAGCCAAAAGCTGCTCTGTTAGAAGGTGAGGAATCCGCGGGCACATGATCCACATCCCACAAACAAAAGCCAGACATGTATGGCCACTTAGCTATTTATTTTTACTTCTTGGATAAGCTCTACAAGTTCTGAATAAAATACATAGATTCCTTCACTAGCAGAGATTTTACAAGTCAGCTTCAGACTGCGGCATGTAGGATTCCCAGAGTTTGTGGGTTGAGGCACTTTTGTACCCCGAGGCACATAGACTTTGCTGTTGGGAGTGACCCGTGGTCTTGAGGATGCTATTGCCGGCTGCCTGGTGAGGTAGAGAGGAGCAGCGGGAGACACAGACTTAGGGCCAAGCATGCAGCCCACCTGCCTGTCACAAGTGGGTTGGTGGGCAGATGATGGGTCCTCTGCTCCACCAGTCCCTTCCTGCTACCCTGGAATCACTGCTGCCCCATGAACACCTTCAGCAGGGGGTGGGTAGGGAAGGGAGGAAGTACCCTGGCCTTTGCTTTGGGCCAGCATCTTTGGTATAAGGGGCCTCACTAGCAGAGAAGTCTGAGAAAGAAAGGCAGTCAAGACCCACTGGGGTTGGAATCACTGGGGAAGGGAGTCTCTGTTGCTTCCATTATCAGGGAATCCATAGCAGTGATCCGTCATTATGCTGCGCAAATGCCAAAGTATCTACCCCACTTTTTTTCTTTCAGTGAGTCTCACAGCCTATGGCTGATACTCTCATCAGGGCCAATTTATGCCTCAAGATAAGCTCCTGCCATCCAGCTGGGAATTGCAGCTGGAAACACCTGCAGGAAGCGGATGGCCCCTCCCTGTCAGCCATGGGCCTAATGAGGGCCTCTGCACTGGGCTTCCTCCTTCCTCTGAAGGACCCCACTGTTCTCAGGACACACGAGTGATGGAGTGCTCCTGGGGCCAGCGTGGCAAATCCTCTTCCCCACTCTCTGGTTGTCCTGTGCTGGCCCAGGGCTCTGTTCTATCAGAGGCACCCTGGCTGTGGTCTAGCCTTTTGTGCTTTGGGGTGGCAGTGTTTTCCACTTATACCTTTGGCAGAAAAGTCCTTCCCAGCTCTTTGAAATGTAATATATCAGTTTACCCCTGCTTATACCGGATCCCTATTGGCAGGCAGCCTGAAACCACGGAGGTGCTGAACCTTGAATGTATTTGGTCTGGTTATCCTAAACCTATAGATCTGTGATAAGGGTTAATTAATAAATTAGGCTCAGGAAGAGACTAGCAACTAAAAAAATAGAACAATTGTAATAATATATGATAATGAAATACGTGGACAACATGGTGTTTTCCTTGAAAGAGTCAGGACAAATATGAAAACTTTCAAGACTGCAGTTGATGTTGAGTAATTGAAACTGAGGAAGGTGAAACCGAGGCCAAGGGGGAGACTACCCCATGAGAAGCAGCTTGGAGCCCGTGGTATTTTCTGGGGGCTCAGAGGCTGTAGAGGACACTTGGAGGGGTCCCTGGTGTCTTTCCACAGGACCAACCTAGTGAAGTCAGTCCTCAGGGCCAAGGAAGGGTGCAGCTGGGAGGCGTAGTGCACATGGCTGAGCTCCCTCCTCAGATCGGCACAGGTCTGCGCTGGCCTCGTGGGAGATGTCCATACTAATAGGGGGAAGATAAGGCACAGCGGCTTCAAGCATGGTCACCACCGGCTTTACAGAGGGAGAGCAATTACACTTGTTCTCAAAAGGGGGTTCAGTGGTGGCTCTTACACTTACTCAGCCTCCTGTTGGTCCCCAAGGGGGACTGGAAGAACCAGACCCCCAGCCCTGCTCTCTGCTGTCTCTTCAGTCAGTCCCAGGGGCCTAGGTGGGCTGCAGGCAAAGCCATATCTTCCCTGCCATTTAGTCACAGCTCTGTGAATGGAAGTGAAGGAGAGGGATAAAGGACAGGTACGCAAGCCTAGTCTGTGCAAAAAGTGTGTGTATATCTCTGCAAAGGTCACAATAGCATCAGCTGCTGTTTAACATTTGGCTATTTTAAATCTACATGTTGAAATCTCAGGCACTGAACTTTTAGCTAGATAAGTATAATCTCAACTTCTGTTTTATATATATGTTTACATGAACTATATGTACATACAAATTGCACACACGTGTGCATCACTGAATATTACGGCACACATTTTCACACCAGGAAGTCCCACCTTGAACCACTTTACTCTGCGCCATCCCAAAAAAATGATTGGCTGTGAGCCACCTGCACCTGGTTTGTGGAGCTGGCCTCAGGCGCCTCACACGTGACTTGTTTTTTCTGCGAGGATGGTGTCGTTTGGCAGCATGAACTTGACCGTGCCATCCTTCTCCCAGCCTCTTCGGATCTTGGCGAGTCTTCGGCTGAGACAGGGCAGTAGGAACAGGCCCTTGGCCAGGATGACGACGCAGGGCACCAGCAGCGTGAGCGTGAAGGTGGGCGGCAGGTAGAACTTGTAGCGGCTCTCCTCGAAGGCGCGGGTCCAGCCATAGGTGAGCGTGTGCAGTGTACTCAGCACCAGGGCCACAAAGCCCAGCGTGGACTGCGGAGGAAAAGGAGGCTAGAATGAAGCTGGGTGAGGCACATACGGGCTCCTGGTGCTGGCCGAGGGGCTGCCGCACCCTGTATGCAAGATCTTATGACAGCTTCCAGAATTCTCAGAGCCTCACATACCTAATGGAAAAGTGGAAATCATGTTTCTACACTGAAGGGGTGGCTCTCATGGCTGCCAGATGACTTAGATGGGATTTTGTTAAAAACATTTTACCAATTTTGTGTACACTTTCATGTGTATTAAAATAACAGCTACCTGCTGGTGTACCCGAACCACAACTTCACAGGTGCCAAGTGGCCTAAATTAAGGTGGGGCAAAACCAAAATTGATTTAAAGAGAAACACAGAGTAACTCACAGATGGCATGAGGACTTAGCACCAACAAGTAAGGGGCTCCAAGTCTGCATAACCTGGCATCATACAGAAAGCCCAGCATACCCAGAGGATGGTCTTGGCCAAGGCTGCCTCACACTGAGTCACGCGCACCCCAAGCAGAAACCCCACCAGCCCTGCCCTCTGCCTGGGAGGGGATGTGTGACTGGGGTGGGGAGCACCGGCTAGTCTGAGTGGAAAGGTCTGGGCCTCCTTGTGGCGGGGCTCTACACACCTTGAGCCATAGATGGCTTTTGGGAGTCACTGCCAGAGAAAAGCAGCTCTTCCACCATTGTCCCTAACAGGACTTTGTACTTGGGCTGTGTATGAAATACACCGGAAGAGCTGTTCAGGCAACTCCAGCCTCTTTTGCCCTCGAGCGGCTTCATGGAGCACAAAGGGGAGGTGCAGATTCTGTTGCTGGTGCTGGTTCTGACTGATGTGACCCTCGGTGAGCCACTGGATCAGCCTCTGTGGGAAGCAAGTGGCTCCAAAGGCCACTTCAGAAAGTGCAGGGCCGGAGCAGAGGGCTCTGCACACCAGGCTAAATGGGGTGGGGAGCGGGGAGACACACAGGCAGCTCCAACTGCATTCTGTGGACACTGGAGTGACTGAAGATTCAGGATGGGTCAGACCTGTGTTTATGACATTAGGAGTCCAAAGAACAGCGACCTGTCAAGCAACGGACACATCCATATTTTCTCCAAGGAGATGTTGCAAAGGTTTAATTTAATGTTGTTATAAACTAATTACTCAATGAACTCTTTATAGATTGCTTTTGAGCTTTCCACAAAAGGTGCAATTGGACCCCCTAGATTTCAAGCATAGCTTGTCAGCATCAACCCAAGATGCCTTTATAACGGGGCTGGGATGAGCAGGAACATAGCTCAGCAGTAGAGCACTTGCCTAGTATATGCCAGGCCCTGGGTTCAAAATCAGTAAAATAGTTAAAAACGAATGAATGAACAGGGCTGACTCTGCATGGTGTCTTAGTCTGGCTACCTTTTGGAAAGGAGGGAATATTCTGTGGTTCCTGCTCTTGTACAAACACCAGGACTGTGAACTCTGGAGAATGAAAAAACACCCATTAGAAGAATCGCTTGTGACACTGTTAGATATAACAGCAAACATTTTCTAATGGCTACATGCTCTAACTTCATAGAGAGCTTCCCATATACATTTTTGCCCCAAAGAAAACACTCCAACAAAAACATGCTCCTCTCCTTCAGTCTCTGCCCTTCTTGGTCATCTCTGGTTGTTCTTGGCCTTGTCTCCACCTCAGTGATCTCATTTCATTCTTAATGACTGCAGCATCATTGTGGCCATTTGGGAAGCTGTGGCTGGCTTTGTGCTATTCCCTACAATTATTTCACAGATCACATTAATGCCATACCTCCAGATGGAAGCTTCTTTGACTGCAAGACACATGGAACCTTGTCATTCTCAGAAATGTCTATCAAAAATTGCAAATCTGCCGGGCATGGCGGCTCACGCCTGTAATCCCAGCACTCAGGAGGCAGAGACAGGAGGATTGCTGAGTTCGAGGCTTGCCTGGGCTCCATAGTGAGCTCAGGGCCAGCCTGAACTACAAAGTGAGACCCTGTCTCAAAAAAAAAAAAATTGCAAATCCAAGCTAGGTGTGGTGGAACATACTTGTAATCTCAGCAGTCTAGGAGGCTGAGGCAGCAGTCCAGCCTGGACTAGTGATTTGGTGAGATTCTGTCTAAGTAAAAGGTGAAAAAGGGGGTGGGGGATGTAGCTCAGTTCAAAGGCCTTTGGTTCAATTCGGGTGCCGCAAACAGTACAAAACACAAGGAAACTATAACTTTTGAGCTGCACCAATTTCTCAAAATTCTGATCTCTCAGCATAGAAGATTGGGGAGAATTTGTTTTAAGAAGGCCCCAGTGGTGACCACAGAGAACAAGTTTTGAGCAGCCAAGTGTCTGGCCCCAGCTGGAGGTCCTTCTGCTCCTTACTGAGGGGTTCTGGAGTTGCTAAGATGCCTGCAAAGTGCCTTTAACCCCTGAGAACTTCTCAGTCTGATACAAGTTTCAAATCTTACATGGAAAAGTCACCTGGTGAGCTTGGGAAACATACAATTGCTCAAGCCCTGTGCCCGGAAATTCAGATTAAATCAGTTTGGGGTGGGGCTGAGGCATCTGTTGTTTTTCAGAGTTCAGCAGATGATGCTAATGAACAGCCAGGACTAAACCACTAATTTGGGAAACTCATCACCCCCACCGTTCTAGCTTGAGGTTGAAATGTCCACACAGGTCTCCATACCAGGCTGTTTGGCTAGGGAGATCCTGAACCTGCCCTGTACACAGACAGGGCCTTTTGTTTCCCACATGCTGTTGTCACGGGATTTCTCAGAGGGACAGCAATGGAAACCCACCCAGGTCCAGGATGATTTCCCCACTAAGGCCTTAGCAACCCCCTGGGACACATGTCCTATAGCTCCATTGTGATCTGCATGGGCCACCATTCACAGCCCCTCATCTAGACAGCAATGCATGGGCATGGGGGGACCCTACCCTGGCAAGACTGGCACACTACCCCAGGGCCTACCAGCAGTCAGATCCTCCAGTTCATATGTTTGCATCCCTTTGCTTTCTTAAACTCCAAGGTGTTGATGGCAGAAGCCACAGCCTTCAACTAATAGTCCACAGCAAGGACACAACCAAATACCAGCCAGTAAGAAAGCCCTTGGAGGCTGGAGATTTAGCTCAGTGGTTCCAGTACCTGCCTCACAAGCACAAGGTCCTGAGTTCGCAAGGTCCTGAGTTCGATCCTGATAACCACATACAGTGCTGGGCGTGGTGACTCACACCCACTAGCAATCAATACCACATACCACAGTGCTGGGTGTGGTGGCTCACGCCTATAATCCCAGCACTCGGGAGGCAGAGGCAGGAGGATTGCTGAGTTCGAGGCTTGCCTGAGCTACATAGTGAGCTCAGGGCCAGCCTGGACTACAAATCGAGACCCTTTCTCAAAAAAAAAAAAGCCCTTGGACTCCCTAATACTGGTGGGATGTGTGGGCGATTCCAGCGTTTGTTTTCCTAAAACTCTCTATCCTTGGGAACAATTTAAAAATCCCACTATTACCGAAGGGAACTAAAAGGAGAGATTGTCCTGGGGCAATTAATGACTCCCTCAAGGTAGGGCCATTTTTATTATACAGAAGCTTGTTAGCAAAAAAGAAATTGTAGGGTCAAGGGTGGCTCCTGCTGGTGCTCCATTATAACGGTGTGAAGAGGCTTTGACAATCCCTCACCAAGCCAGGGTCAGGCTGCACTGTCATTATTTCAGGCAAGATGCAGGAGTGAACAAGGTCACAGAATGTCCTTCTGTCTTTGGTCTGAACTTAAGTGCTAAGAGCTCAATCCCAGCTTTCTGTGCAGCACAGCTACTGGCCTGGGTATTTTGCAATCTAATGATTTTAACTGACTGAATTGGGAGCATTTAGCATAGTCATAGGCAAAGCAAAGCTAAACAACACACACACGCATACCCTAAAATTTAAAACTTTAAAAACAGCCTTGGGAGCAAGAGGATAAATGCAAGCATGAGTCACCGCTTTGTGGAATCAACACCCTGAAAACAAAGTATTACCGACCCAGGGCACTCTCCAGGTCCTTGGACAATCCAGGTTTCTAAGCTTGTGGCAGTGTGGCCATGTGTGGCAGGGAGAAGGTAGGGGCCAGGGAGCTCCTCACTCACCATGCCAACTGGACAGAAGGTGCTACCTTCCCTCCAATATCCAGGGCTGGGATGCATCTCCGTGATACAGCACTTGCCTATCATGCAGGAAGCTCTGGGTTTGATCCCCAGCGCCAGAGGAAAAGAAAAATAGCCATTCTTGGGTACATGGGTCCTGCATTTTATCCCCCTTCCAATGAGTACATGAGTGAACAGGCACAGGCAGGGAAGAGTAGTCCTGAGAGGCCCAGGAACAAAATCATTCCTCCACAGCTGCTCTGTGACTTCAGACCTTGCTTATGGAAGTTCATGATAAGTCATTTTAGTTCCTAACAGAGAGCCAGGTCTAGCACACATGTATATTTAACTATTAAATCCGTAAAATGAATGCATCTATCTCTGTGTCATACAAAGCACTCTGATGTTTGTTTTGCTGTTCTATTATTGCATTTCATTTTTAAAATGTTCAACGAATTGGGCCTTCTGGGACAAGCCTATAATTCCAGCTACTTAGAAGGCTGAGGCAGGAGGATTGCTAGATTTGAGGAGTCCAAGGGCAGACAGGGCAAAATAGCTCTTATCTCAAAAAGCAAAACAAAATAAGAAATGAACGGGTGGTATCTTAGTCAGGGATAATAGAGTGGCCAGATACCCTAAGAATAGCAGCAAAATGCTTTCTATTCTTCTTTCACACATAGCGCCAGGTCCTGGCAGTGGCCAGTCCACATGGAGAAGCGAAATAGTCTGCTTGTGGGGATGAAGTGCAGGCGTTTGATTTCCACAAATAAAATCCTACCCTCCCAACCACCCACTCCCCTTGCCAGTTCCTACAGTAGCAAAAGGACTTCATGTTTTCATTGCGGCTCTTTAATATGCAAAGCAGAGCCCAGCTGCTGGGGGACCGGGCAGTTTTGCTAACAAAATCAAATCCATAGGCTTTCTGAGGCAGCCCAAACCAGGCACGTAATCTGTGCTGCTTAAGGGAGTGACTTTCTGGTAAGGGAGCCGCCTGCAGTCTGCTTTAATTGTGGACAAACCATGCACCCAGGATACTGTAGGCAGGAACAGGAAAATCCTAGATTTGGGTCTGAGACACAGGGGGATTAGTGGCAGATCAGCAAAACGCCTTTCCCGTGCCTTATGCCAGCATGTGCCATCCTGAGCCTCCTTCAGGGACTTTCTGAGATGCACAGAACCTGTGAGCTTCATAGGCACACTTAAGAAACAGTGAGACTGTTTTGTTCTGAGGTATGCTAAGGGTCCCCAGTCACGAATAATTAATCTGGATTACATAAAAGCAGTACACTGTCATAGTCCCTTTGAGTCCTGGCAGCACACAGATCTCTGTTGACAGTGGGGGTGGATACGACACAATATGAGGCAGGATCCAGAGTTAGCTCCCGTCCACAGGAGGGGGTGAATTAACCCACCAACACTGAGTACCCTGTGCCAGGGACAGTGGGAGGAGCCAAAGAATGGTCAGAAGTGTCCCCATCTCTGTTAATTCCATTATCACTAAAACAAGACTGTTTCTCTTGTCCCTTCTCATATTTCAGGCCAAGTGGTGGCACCAGGAGTGCAATGTTTCCTGTGTGAACAAGTGCACAGAGACCTCCAGGCCATGGGCAGCACTTCTCGAAGTATGCCACAGTAGAGTGCTGATAGCTATTATCTGGGAACCCAGGATGGGGAGGCAGTAAGGCTTCAGCAGTCTGGTTAACAGTGTGCATGTTGTAGACGTTACTGGCATCTTTTAGGGGAAGCAGCTCTTTCCTAAAGTGCGTTGATGACATATCTCCTTTTCTGTTCCTTCGTGCTGCTAGGGGTAGAACATGGGCCTTGTCACAAGAGACACCTGTGTCCCACTGAGCCACACCCCCGCCCACAGCCCTCCTAGCTATGGACATTTCTCCAGGAATGGTGTCCTCTGGGAAATGCTGCCTTATAAACAGTGATCTTGTGCTTACTTCCCATCTACCCTGCACGCATCAAGGGCTACAGGGAACAGAGCACCGGGCTGAGAAGAGGCGGGCTAAACTCAGCCGTGGTTCACTGAGTCCCATCTAGACCGTACAGGTTGGGTGACCACACATGCGAGACTTGAGTTTGGAAAGCTCGAGGATGGTAGACAGTGAGATCGCCTGAGGAGGGGCCAGCGCTCTCCCCTGGTGCTTCCCTGTGTCTGTCGTTGATGTCAGGAAATGAGCCCATGTGAGTAGCTCTTCACCAGGAAGCTGAGAGGGACCTGCAGATGGAAGCCAGCATCCAAGAAGTGGCCCTGCTGTGTCTGTGATCAAAGCCAATTGCGGAGGGAAAGGCACCTGCACAAGACAGGTGGGCTGGGCCCTCCTGTCTTACCTGTCTTACCAGGCTTACCCTGGGGGACCTGTGCTTTACCTGCACAAAGCTGAATTCTCTCCAGTTGAGGGAGTTCGCAATGGATGGCAATGAGGTGACAGCCAGCAGGGACAGTGTACCGAGGGCCAGCACTCCCAGGGAGAGGTATATCTCCATGCGCCAGACTTCTTCCTCCACCCAGAGGCGGCTCTTGTTGGTCAAGATCTGATATGGAGAGAAGGAAAGCCATGAGCACTGTGGACTCAGCTAGAGCCCTTGGGATGTGGTGAGCCAGCACTGAAGGAAGAAAGACAGCCAGCACTGCCATCATGCCCCACTGCCACCCAGCAAGCTCCTGGTAGTGGGCAAAGTGCTGCTTAGGTCTTATGAACCCATTTAGTCTCATAGTCGCCCACAGAGAGGGCTCAGGCTAACCATTCTTAGTAGAAGACAACGGATGAGGAAAACAAGGTTCATGGGCTCTCCTGGGCTCTCACACATCTGCTTGGCCAGGAGGGTCACACTGGCAGAAAGTGAGGAGTCAGAGAAGTTGACAAGAAATACAGACCCAAGTGTGACTGGTCCCCACGTCACAGGACAACAGATGCTCTCCTGGCTTGGGCAGGAGATGGGCAATCTGTGGCTATCTTCCCTCCAGGCAGGAAGAACCCTGTCACCATGGTCTCTTGGTCTGCCCCATCACTGGCTCACACTTAGGGCACACAAGGAATTCCACAAGACCCAGTTATTCCCCTTCTAGGTATCTTCCTGAAAGACTTACAGACGTCATACCACAGTGATACATGTGTACTCGTGTTTATAGCAGCAAAATAGCTAAGTCTTGGAGGCAGCCTATATGCCCATCAACAAATGAGTAAAGAAAATGTGGTATTTATATAGTGGAGTACTTCTTAGCTCTAAAGAAGGATAAATTGGAGTCATTTGCAAGACAATGGATGCACCCTGAGACCATATTAACTGAAATAAATCAGACACAGTGTAAATACTGCATAGTTCCTCTTATATGAGAAATTCAAAATGTAAATAAAGTACAAAATAAAAGACAGGTAATAGGAAGTAGAAGGACAGATTT
>PVIC010001009.1:46582-101412 GCA_004025085.1 Thryonomys swinderianus
ACTCGGGAGGCAGAGACAGGAGGATTGCTGAGTTCGAGGCTTGCCTGGGCTACATAGTGAGCTTAGCGCTAGCGTGAACTACAAAAGCGAGACCCTGCCTCAAAAAAAAAAAAAAAAAAAAAAAAAGAGATGGGGGAGGGAAGGAAGAAAGAATTAAGATATGGGGCCGGAGATTTAGCTCAGTGGTTCTGGTGCCTGCCTAGCAAGTGCAAGGTTCCAAGTTCGATCCTTGGTAAACACATACAACAACACTGGGCATGGTGACTCATGCCCACCAGCAATCAGTACCACATACCACAATGCGGGGTGTGGTGGCTCATGCCTTTAACCCCAGCACTCGGGAGGCAGAGGCAGGAGGATTGCTGAGTTTGAGGCTTGCCTGGGCTCCATAGTGAGCTCAGGGCTAGCCTGAACTACAGTGAGACCCTGTCTCAAAAAAAAAAAAAAAAGAATTAAGACATGTTATGTGGGTGTCCCAACTTCCCACAAGGAATGTAATCATAATGTGACAAATATATTCTATTAAAAAATGAAAACATGTAAAACGGAACAAAAAGCCCACAAAGACAAACACAGTGTTCATTCCTAACACTTCTAACTTAAAGCCCCAAGACTCCCACCTTTCCATCCACCTGTCTGTTTCTGCTGGAGGCACATAGCTTTGCCTGAACTATCTGTCGCTAAGCAATGGAGACCTGATGTCCTTCACACAGCAGCTCCATGAGCTCCCAGGAAGTACCTACTGTGCACTCCTGGATGGGGCTACAAAGAAGGACACTTTTCTCGGACCTCTGGGGTCGCCTGCTGAGCTCCAGGATGAATAAATGGGGGTTGGGGAGCTCTGCAAACCTAGCAGACCATCCCCCTCTGTCCACCTGGGGTGCCTGCAGCTGGGTCCTCTAGCCTAGTGACATTCGTTAGTGCAGCAAGCACAGAGAAGAACGTGTCAGGTCCTTCTGTCGGACTGTCATTTCCCAGCATGCTCAGGGAGCTGAGTTTGTGGAGGGCCAGGTGCTCTCTGAGAAGCTCAGGGACATGCAGGTGCTTTAATTCTACCAGGACAGCACTGCCCTGAGAAAATGTGGCAGCTTTAGTGAGCTGGTCCTGCTTCTCAAAACAGGATGACTCATATGGGTTTTTGAGAAAAGACTACAGCAGGAAAAGAAAAAAAGAAAGTTAAGCCTATTTACCAGATAAAATATTAAAAATGAATCTAGGACTTCACCGAAGACAGTCAACAAGCTTAGAAGCGGAAGTGTAAGAAACAGAAAACACCCCTCTCTCGGTGCTTGGCCTGCAATTTGTGAACAGTGTCTGCTACCGTTATTACGGGGCTGGCAGGTTCTGTTGGCAAACTTAAGCCACAGGAAGAATAAAAGTCTGGGACCCTGCTTCTTGTCCTGACCACTAGTAGTGTGTGACCAGGCAGCTGTCTCTGGCCTCAGTTTCCCTACCTGGGAGATATGGATGACATCATGTCTGAAACGTTACCATTTTGCTCATGTGTCTTATGTCATAGAAACAGGTTGCTTTAGCTAGAAAAGTGTGGCCAACATGCCCTGCACAGGGCACAGGTTCCTGCCGTAGCTGCGCCCAAATGAGACTTACTCACTGTCAGCTGCACTAACGACACCGCTCAGGACGTCGCCTCTGCCTGGCAAGCCGTTTGTGCTTCCCCTGTACTCCATTAGTCACGCCTGGGTGCGACTGGGTTAGATCAGTTAGGCACAAGTCAGGGTTTGGATGACTGCACGTGGGGCTTGCAGAATGGCTCATTTTCTTCCTGGCTTTGTGGGGGAGCGAGAGGAGGTGGGTAAGGGGCACTGGATGTCAGGAAGCCGCCGGGGATCTGGATCCCAGGGAGTCCACGCTGCCCAGGAACTTATAGCTTTCTGTCCCCCGAGGAGTCCCTTCCACGTCTACAACGGATCAGAAGACGGGGCCAGCCGTGTGTGCTCTGGTCTGCAGAAGTGTGGTCCACAGTAGGGTGCTTCCCCTCTGTAGAAGAGCGGTCAGCAGCAGAGGGGGACAGGTGGCATCCAGGAGTGGAGCTCCCTTTCGGTCAGCGTGTGGGATAGCACTGCGAGCAGGAGCTCTTCTCCAGTCAGCATGGTGGGCAGCGGGTGGTGAGGAAGAGAGCTGTGGTGTCCCCCAGCCCAGAGGGCGAGGGCCAGGGAGTGCAGAAGGAGCTGGGAGCACAGCCAGTGTATTTTCCACAGCCTGGAATCTGATGCCAACTCGGCCCTGGGGGCAGTCATGAAGCCAGGCACCTCGTCACTAGGCAGTTGTTATCTTGTTGCCAGTACCACTGTCTCTCTCTGGTTGTGTTACTGAAAGAACTATAAAATGATATTTGCCTGTATTCCCATATAGCTGGGAGGCTGAGGAAAGAGGATTGCAAGTTCAAAACCAACCTGAGCAAATTAATGAGACTATGTCTCAAAAAAAAAAAAAAAGAGAGAGAGAGAGAGATTGAGAGAGGGAGAGAGATTTAAAAAAACTCCACAATTCAAACTAAAAAAAATCCTGTTTGTGAAATGAATAGCATGTGACTTGCACATACTTGGTGCTTAATATAATAAATAGGTGGTGCTAATGTCCTTAGCGGCAGCTAGGCAGTTAATTGAATTCTTGGCTCAGCTCTGAGTACTCGTCTTAGGAGATGCCAGTGTTGGCTTCGTGGTAGCCAAGTTCACAGTTATTTGGTGGACGTATCCTAGGAAGGACTCTCTGTTGCGAATCCTGGATCTTAGGCTGTGGAAGAGCCAGACTGACTGCAATGTAAGAGAAACAATAGAAGTGTATACAAAATACAGCAGCTGACAGAGGTGGGCTTGGGGAGGCGGGGGGATTGGTGGGAGGATCTTCACAGAAGTTGGGTTTTGAGGGAGGAATGGATTTTTGTTAGACATCAGGCTTTTCCTGGTGTGAGAGGAACAGGCTGTGCCTATTTGATGATGGACAGTCCAGGAACCATGTGATGTGTCCAGGGAGAAGTGGGGAGATGGGTTGGGGAGGGAGCTTGGTCTCTCCTGAAGGTCTACTATCGCCCCACGGTGAGCAGGAGTCATTGCTTTTCAGTGGTGACATAGTACTTGAGTTTTAGATGGTCTGACAGTTGTGTGCAGATGAGAGTGGGAGGAAGGGCCTAGGAAGGCACCACAGGTAGTTACCATATGGTAATAATATGAGACTGGTAATAATACGGCCCACAAGCATCTCAAAAGTCTTCTCTACAGCTGGGATACGGTTCTGATTCAAGTCTGCAGACTATGGAGCTACAAGGAGATCCTGGAGAAGGTTCCTGTGAAGCTCACAGGAGCTAAGCCTTTTACCCCAAGGGCCCAGTGGACTGCTGGAGTGAGTGCAGGGGTGGAAAGCAGCACCCCAGGTGGGGACCACTGTGGGCCCTGCTGTGAGGGCACAGCCAGTCCTGCTCATGCAGCATCTGCCTATGGACCCCAGATTCTCAGCTCAGCCCTCCAGGCTGCTGCATGTTAAATGGGTCTCTCCTCTGGCCACAGCCTCACTCGTGCCCCCTCAGCCCAGTTCTGCTCTGGAGAACAAGGTAAGCCCCTCTGAGAGCGGAGCCTCTCATGTGCCTCTGAGGGATCTGTCCTGTGGGAGGCATGGTTGCCTGGCAACCTGGGCTGGCACCTGCAGCCCAAAGGGCTTCAGAACCTGGAAAGTCACCTTCCCCTGCCTGTGCCTGGCACAGAGGTGGAATGGAATGAGATGGGCACTAAATGAATTCAGATGGGTATAGAAAGCTCTTATAATGGTACCTGGAATACATCAAGCTCTTTTTTAAGGATTCGTGACTATTATTTTCCTTCCTCTCACTCTCTGCAGGCATCCTGCTGCTGCACCTGATGTCTGGGGTTCTTGTCTTCTCCTAGGAAAGTCAGATCCTACAGAGGCGGTGATGCCAGGTGTCTGTGGGTGGGGAGATGAGGGCCTCTGAAAAGCTGCCAGCAGAGAAGCAGAGCCCGGAGTTGGCAGGGGCAGAGGCTTGAGCTTCTCAGGCATAGCCAGGCCTTGCCCATGAGTCCTCTGGGTCCCCATCCTGTGAGGGTATGGTTACACTGTGGGTTCGCATAGAGGTCCCACACCCTCAGCAGAAGAGGACTGAGGGAGGTGGAAGTGTCTCATGGGCACCTAGGCCACCTGTGCTGTGCAAATAGTGTCTAGAATATGCAGGGTTGCTAACTGAGGGGTCCAGGGCTAGAGCCCGGCGGGGACTTCACTGGCTGGGAGTGAGGACAGTCAACCACTGCTTGCCTTCCTTAGCTCAGGACTGAGACCTGAGCACCCAGGTGCTTGGAAGCCAGAAGGGAGTGTCCCAGAATTCTGTGCACACAGCTGCCAGCTGATGCCATCTCTGTTCCCACCTGGCATTGCCCGATGGCCCTCAATTCCCAGGAATCCTGCTGGTGAAGGAGTACCATATGGCTTTTCTAAATGAATAAATAATGCCACCTACCACCCTCCAAATAAAAAAACCTCATCACTGAAACACCCACTCCTGTGCTGTCCCCATCCCAGCTGATAGCACCTCATCTTCTGTGGCTCAGACCAAAGCCCAGACGCCCCTGGACCATCCAGCCCACTCTGCGCCCGTTACACCTGTGTCCTCCGCCACAGCAGGCCTTCTGCAGCTTCCCGCCCTGCTGCTGCTCCTTCCTGGCCGCTCTCCCAGCCTCGAGTGTGACTCCTGCACAGCCTCCTTCTGGCCCCACAGCACCTGACTTTAACCCCGTTGTCCGTTCTGAACCCGGCAGCCAGAGAGAGCAAGTTAAAAGCATCAGGCAGATCAGTCTGCGACTCAGACCCTTCACTGGCTCCTTGGTTCCCTCAGGGGCTGTGGGTAAAGCTCTTCCTTGGCCTTCAAGGGCCCCAGCCTGGCTCCTCAGGTCCAGCCCCACGGGCCTCCCTGACACAGGCCTGATCCTACCTGAGGGCCCTACTTTTGCTGTGGCTCAGCCCACGGTTCCCCCAGCTCACCCCCCCCACACCTGTGCCACATCAGCAAGGCCTCTGCCATCTCCAACACCACTTCCCTCTGTCCTCCCAGCTTTGCTTTGCTCCCTAGTGCTCACGACCTGCCCTCGTTTGACTTGGTCTTGCGTGAGTCTATACCCGGGCAGGTGCGGATTTTTCCCTGCTCCACTCCCTGATCCTCAGAACCCTGGGCAGCAGGTGTAGAATCTGCACCCGGACCCTGCTGTGTGTGTGAAAGGGCAGGAGGGGGGCAAAGGGAGCACCTGGTTGACTGTCATGTTGACCAAGTCGTAGCGGTGGGAGCGGCGCAGCGGCAGGCAGAAGCTGTAGAGCGCGTGCAGCGCGGCGCAGAAGAAGCTGAGCAGCCCGATCTGCTTGCGGTGCTGCAGCCAGTGGTCCAGCCAGTCGGGGAAGCGACGGTACTTGGTGCCGCGGTGCAGCTGCAGGGCGGCCGCCAACACGCCAGGCAGATACACCAGTGACAGCAGCACGTAGGCCACGCACGGCAGTGTTGTGTTGACCACAGACACGGGCAGCTTGTAGAACTTGTTCTTGCCCTCTTGCACATAGGGCTGCAGCACGTCCCGGATGAAGTTGTAGGCGTAGAAACACACGAAGAGCCCCAGGGCCAGGAGTGCAGGTACCTTCCAGGCTGGCAGGAGGCGCAGGGGCATGGCCTCCACCTCGCGGGCCGATGCCAAGGAACCCATGTCCAAGGGCATGAAGCCCATGGCATGCACCATCTCGGAGATGGCACGCTTGGCCTCTGGCTGGTCACTGCAGATGGGCACCTGTGGGGAGAAAGGAAAAGGCAGTCAGGCAGAGTCACAGGCCCCAGAATGCACAAGGCCTCAAGCACACGGGCTCAACTCCCCATCAAGGAGCTGAGGAAACTGAGGCCCAGAGCCTCGTCCAAGGAGCTGCCAAAACACAGCACCTGGAGCCCAGACCTGCCCGGAGTTTCTGGGCGCCCTGGTTTCCAGGCCAGCGGTCTTTCAGGGCCTTGGTGGCCTCCTGGGCCTGGTCCTGAGTGCCGGCGAGGCCCACCAGTCAGAGTGCCCAGCCAGAGTAGGATCCCTATTTAGGCAGCCCCTGGCACTTGGGGTGGCCACTTCCGAGGTCTGTGGCCTGTTCCATGCTCAGTCACAGGCCTGCCCAGAGCCAGGACAAGCAGCTCCAGCTGCACATCCACCCAGCAATGCAAAGGGCCCCATTGGTTCCTCAGGGAGCCTGCAGCCAGCTGGCCCTGCCTGCCCGCCCGCCCAGAGGCCCACTTTCCCTATGAGCTCCTGCTGAAGGTGCCAGGCTGTCCTCACACCTCCAGGCACTCTGCAGGCCTTGCTGACACTGCTGGGGTCGCTCTGGTCCCCTGCACTGACTGAGCACCTAGTCTGAGCCAAGCTTCACACACACGACCCTTGGCCTTGAGGTAGGTACTACTGTCCTTAATTTTTGGGTGGAGAAACTACGATCAGGGAGACTGTCGTACCTCTGTGCCTTTGCAGATTGTCCCTCATCTTGAAATGCCCTTGGTGCTCCCTGAGCATAATACAAAGTGAGCTCAAGTCTAGACACCTCCAAGGCTTCTGCAGCTGGCCCTGCCCCAGCGCCTGCCCACTGCTCCCAGCCAGCCCCACGCAGGAGTCCCAGGAGGTGCTGAATCCCAGCCCTGCAGCCAGAGCTGGGCAGCTCCTCTGGATCCTGTCCCGAAGCCCAGTACCTGCCCGGACTTTCTGGATATGTGTGTGTCAGTCTGGCACTCTTCCTTGGGAAGGTGCAGGTGGCCTTGGCATTAAAAACCATCTTGTCCTGGGGCCGGAGATTTAGCTCAGTGGTTCCGGCGCCTGCCTCACAAGCGCAAGGTCCTGAGTTCAATCACCGGTAACCACACACAATGCTGGGCATGTTGACTCACACCCACCAGCAATCAATACCACATACCACAGTGCCGGGCATGGTGGCTCCCGCCTGTAATCCCAGCACTTAGGAGGCAGAGACAGGAGGATTGCTGAGTTCTAGGCTTGCCTGGGCTACATAGTGAGCTCAGAGCCAGCCTGAACTACAAAGCAAGATCCTGTCTCAAAAAAAAAAAACAACAACAACAAAAAACCCATCTTGTCCTGGAAAAACTCCTCTTTCCAAGAAACGTGCACAACTCTGGCTACACTGTGGAGCCACTCAGAAAACTGCTTGTTGGCTGCCTTGGGAAATCCACTCAGTTCACAGCAGGTCTTGGAATTAACCAAATAAGACCCAGGACATCGGTGTCTTTCTCAGGGGCCTGTCACCTAACTGTGTTACTTTCTTCCTTCTGAGTACAATTTGAAGTCTCTCCCTGACTTCACAGAGTCAAAAACCTTTCTCCCTGCAGCCCCTGGGAAACACAGTGCCTCAGCAGAAAGAACATGGGTTTCGATCCACATGAGCAGGGCTCAAATCCCAACTCAGCAGCTGTAGGCTCTCGAGTGGGATCGTTAATATCTGAACCTCAGCTTCCTGCCCTGCAATATGAGATTTTGCAGTGACATGGCATTAGCTGAGATAATGCATGTTCAAAACAGCTGGTATGCTGACATCTTCAAGGAAAATGAGCCATTTCTATTTATTGTTAGGATACCAGTGCTTTCTTGAAGACCCACCTGCCTGTTCCCGTCCCTTGGGCCAGCCTGCAGGGTCCAGGCAGAGATGACGTTGAAGGCCTTGACCACCGTGCAGGTGGGGAAAAGCGAGGCCAGGTACTCGGCGTTGGACTCGCGATGCCGGAGATGCTCCTGCTCTGTGGGGTTGCTCACGTCCACCAGGATCTTGCCGGCTAGCTGGTCACTGAGGCCACACAGCGAGGAGTAGTGCTCCCGGAACACAGCCACGAAGATGACCCCGGGAGCGGCCACCGCTTCCTCCTGGAAGGTCACTTGGGCTGATGATGGGAAGAGCCCGGCGGTGCGTTTGGGGTTGCGGCTCCCCACTAACACGCTGAAGCCAGAGCCCACCAGGCGTGTGGCCAGGGAGCGGGCAAAGTCCCCACTGCCCAGGATGCCCACTTTGGGAGCCCCAATGGGGGGCTCAGCAAGGCTGCCATCGCTGTCCACCAGCTGGCGGCTGATCAGGGGTTTGTCCATCTCTCCGGGCATGGTGGCGGCTGTAAGAGAAGACAGAAGCCCGGTCACTGGAGCGCCAAGGACCGCCCCTCCTGCCGCCCTCCCGCTCTAGTCTACATTTACCCAGCACGAAGTGCTATGCTATGCTAGCACCAGGGGCAAACTGGTCAAGACTGGCCCTGCCCCAAGGAAGGTGCAGACACAGGAGAGGCGGGAAGGACTTCTGCGCTCCACCCTGTGCCCTTCCTGTGGATTTATTTCCTCAGGGCACAGGACAGGAGGGAGTGAGCTGGAAAAGGAGGGTGTGGAATGTCTGTGCCCAATGTTCTGCATGCCATGCACAGTGGACAGATGGTGTCCCTGCCTAGGAGGGGCTGTCCATCCCCAGCCTCATCGTTGTTGGGCACTGCCAGCGATGAGCAGCGAAGCAGACACGTTGCTCTTGTGCTCACTGTGCACTGTGGAGCAGTGAATGCCCCTCCTGCTCCTCCTCAAGGGCGCCTGGGGAGTGGGGCCTCCCCCTCTGACTCTAGCCCAGTTTACATGGCTCTCAATGCTGAATGAGTGAATGAATGAATGAACACCCGAACCTATTCTCTGAGAGTCCTGGGAGACACAAGGATGAACAGGACTCTGAGACCTGGGTGCCCTGGGCTCTCCTCCGATGGGCCTGGGGGACACACAGGGCAGGCCGGGTGTGGAAGCAAACTACGCGAACTCAGGCAGGAAAAAGCATCCGGAAAAGAAGCCTGGAACCTCTGGGACTACTGGAGGGGCTGTTAACACCCTGCACACGTGTTTACCTTTTCCCACTTTACCACGCAAACTCCTGGGACCCTCCAACTATCCACACTGAGAGAGGTACAGGGACACAGGACTAAAGCACAGTTGGAGAAAGAAGACCGGGCTGTGTCCTTGGACAAGTCTGTGCCTCTCTGGGCCTCTGCTTCCACTTTGCTGCAGAGATCACGCATTCTGATCCCAGATGTCAAAGACTGCAGTCTTACAAGGTTTCACAAACCGAGAGATGGGCCTCTTACAAGGCAATAGCAGCCGCTCATTTACGGGGTGCCCGAAATCTGCCGAACACAGGAGCTGGTCCTTCCTCCTCCTAGTGATGGTAATCAAGACGCCTCCCCAATCACTGCGCAAAGTAGGTATTGTGATTATTCTCAGTTTAAAGCAAAGGAAACCGAGGCTAAGGTTGAGTCCCTCGCTTAAGGCAACACAGTGAGCAAAGGAGGGGCGAACTGGACAACTGTCTGTCTCCAGGGCCCAAGCTTCATTCAGTCTTGTTGCCCAGGGGTGGAGAGCTGTGCACAGATGCTCCAGAGAGGCGCAGGGGGTCCAGAGGGCTGAGGGAAGGGGGTCAGGGGCAGCACTGAGAATCCCGCCAGGGAGAGGACACGGTTCCCATGCTGTCTCTGCTCCCCTAACCTCTCATGCACCTTCCAAGTGGTTCTGAGACATCATCCTGTCTCTGTCATGGGATAGCAGGGACTGGTTAGACCAGGCCACTGCAAAACAGTTTTGGGGGGACCATGCTTCCCGAGTCCAAGGACACAGGCAGGTACAGCCATGACCCCACCCTGCTGCGGACAGATGACGTCCCCGTACAAGGGGAGAGGTTGTTTCCTGCCAGTCCTGGGTGCACTTCCCTTTTGGATTACAGCGGGCGGCCTGCTGCACCGCCTGCCCACTGCCCGCCCAGCGCAGCCTCAGAGCCATGTACTCGGGGAGGGAGGCTGCATGGGGCAGGCTGGGCCTGACCGCCTAGGTCTGATTCCAAGGCTGGCAAGTGCTGTGTGACCTTGGGCCTGTCGGTGCCTGCGTTCTCTAGCTATAAAAGGGAGACAGTCCTAGTACTGCACCTTCCTACGGGCAGGGTACAGCAGGAAAAGGCAGAGCCGGGCCCATAGTAAGTACTTGGCCAGTGTTGTTCAGAAGTTGCTAAGCAAATCCTGGTTCTCAGCAGAAGCTGAGCTGTGTACCCATGATAGAGAGTGGGAGGCCCTGCCTGCACCCATGCAGGCCTGAGAAAGGGAACCGGAGGTGGGCGGGAGGGGAAACTGGACAGGCCAGGGGCAGGCCAGCATTAGGAACCCTCCTGGGGCCTCCAGAGTCCCTGTGGCTGGGCTGATCAAGGTTTCCCTTGTGGTCAGTGAGAGCTGAGACAAGACATGCGTGGGCCTTTCCGGGTCACGGCCCAACCATCTGGAGCAAGGAGGAAGTCCTGCCCTGGTGGGGAGGGAGAGGAAACACAAGGAGGCTTACATTTGCCAGCAATATGAATGATCCCGAGATCTCCCCTCCTGGATGACGCCTCTCCTTTCCCTTTGCTCTCTCCTTCCCATCTGCTAAGTAACTCCTCACTGAATTCAGAGGAATGTGAAGGTAGTAAGGCTGGTCCCCATTTTTGGAGGGGTTGTAGCGTGTGCTCAAGGGGCTTGGATAAGCTCTGCCCACTGAAGACTGGATGTTGGTAGCTGGGGCGGGGCCCAGGGGCAACACAGACCTGGCTGGACCTCTCGTCTGGAGAGGTGATGCTACCTGCCACCTGTCAGTCCTCGAGGGGGCCTCATGGTCTTACCACCTTGGACTGATACAGAGCCTCCCAAGTTGAGGACCAGCACCTGTCTCAGACTCTGTGTCTTACCCACAGTGAGTCCTATACTTAGCATCACAGGCGAAGCTGCCCTTCGGGGTCACTGCTCAGAATCTGACTGGATGTCTGCTTCCTTCAGGGGAGCTGTGAAGGAGGTGGTTGCAACAGAGTGAAGTCACAGGCAGGGGTGGGGGCTGGGCTGGCCTTATCTCTGCCCCCAACTGCTGTTGAGACCAGGGGTGTCATCTTTGTTACAAGTCACTGCACCAGATTATCTCCTGGTCCCCAGTTCTAGCAGTCTAGTGATCTATTAGAAGCCCCAGACTTAGATCCTGAGGGGCCCTCTTTCCGCTGTAGGATGAACAGGAACCTGACATAACAGCTCTAAAGTGCTTCTTGGGACGAGAAAACAAGGAGGTGTCATGCCTCCCTGTTGGTCCTCCCTCCTACCCCAGGAGTGGCTCCTTCCTTGTCATTTCTGAGACAGGGACAAAACTACCTTTGGAGGAACAAGGTGGTTCAAGACAGCAAATCTGGGCCAGGTTACTGGGCTATACCCACCACTGACTAGCTGGGCACACTTGAGCAAGTTACTTAGCCTTTCTGTGCCTTAGTTCTCCTGCCTTTGAAGCGGGGACGTTGATTGCTCCTCCCCAAGGGCTGTTGTGAGGATGAAAAGGAGCCAATACGTGCAAGAGCTCAGAGCTCTCTTCTACGACTGGTGCGTACACAGGTGTACCACCCTCTGAGTTTCTCCTGGGCAGTGACTACTACATCAAATCCTTCTGCCCGCCGAGTCCCGGGGAAGGCCTGCTGCGGATCTGGCTGCGGGCGGGGCAGGACAGGTGGGAAGTGACCTGGAGGTTCCAAGGCCCAGTAGAGCTCCCTGTCCTGAGCCTGTGGCTTGACTTTACAATGTGATTAATCCTGTCTGGGCCTCTGTCTGGGCCAGGCTCCACCCTGGGGCTTCTATTTAGAGATCCACAAGGGAGTAAGGAGGGATCAAATCGCAGAGGTGATCCAGGCTGACAGCTTGCGAGTCACCTTTCCCAGCTGCCGTAAAAGGGCACTGAGGCTTGGGATCTGTACCCTTTGGCACCTGCCCAGGCTTGCCTGACCCTCCCTCTTCCTCTGCTACAACTGTGGTGGAAGCCATGCCTGGCCCCAGGCCTGCCTGCTGGGAGCTGCCAGGCCACTCCTGGTGACGGTGATGAGCTACAGTCATGATTTTTTTTTCCATGGGCAGAAACAGCCCTGTAGACATGGAGCTGCCCAGGCAGCCACTGCTTATCTGTGGGCAGAAACACTATCTAATGTAGCACATGCTCCGAGAAGCCATCATGTCCTCCTCATCAGAATCCAGGGATCATCCCAAATGTTTGGACTTTCCACTCTGTCATCTTTTCTGTTCCCAGTGCTGGGGAAACTACAGCCTTATGCACGATAAATTGTGATTTTATGCAACACTTTCAGAGATTCTGTGCTTCCTCCCTCACTGACAGAACTCAGTCAAAGCCATCTGCCTGCCTGTATAAGCACCTTCCCCACACCCCCTGTCTTGCTACTTCTCTGCAGTCACATGATCAAGAAAGTGAATGACAGTCCACAGAACAGGAGAAAAATGTGGTCAATCACCTATCTGATAAAGGTCTGGTTTCTACATATATAAAGAACTAACTCTTAGAACTCTATTGAAGACAAACTATGTAAAAATGGGTGAAAGATTTGAACAGACATTTCTCCAAGGAGCAAAAGACACTTAGTATGGTTAGCCCTTAGAGAAATGCAAATTAGAATCACAAAGAGATACCAATTTACAGCCACTGGGGTGGCTACAGTGATAATAAAAAGATAGTTAACAGCAAGTGTGTGAGGATGTAGGGAAACAGAGCCTGTCTAGAGTGCTGTGGGAATGTGGAATGTGCCACGGTTACCACCTCACAGAACTCACAGAAAGGGTCTGGCGGCTCCTCCCTACACCCAACAATTCCACTCTGAGGTACAGTCCCAAGAGAACGAAAACACATCCATATGAAAAGTGTGTGAGAGGTGTACAAAGCACATTATTCATGGACCCAGAAAGTAGAAATGAACCAAATGTCCAGCTGTGGTTAAGCAAGAGTACTGTGTCTATATGAGGGAAGGCTGGCAAGGCATAAAGGGAACTAAGTGTTAATACCTGTTCCAACAGGGAAGAAGCTTGCAAGTATTATGCTCAGTGGAAGAAGCCCATCAAAAAGGCCCACACAGTGCACAGTTATAGAAAGTGTCTATAGAAAAAGAAAATAAATTAGTGGTTGCCAGTGAATAAGGGGTTGAGGGAAAATGAGAAGTTTCTTGGAGATGATGAAAATATTATAAAATTGATAGTGCTGATAGTCATACAATTCTGAATATCCTAAAACCACTAACAATATTACTTTAAATGGGTAAATTGTAGGGTATATGAATGATAGCTCCAAAATGCTGCTATGACAAAGAAAAGTTGTGACTTTTTTTTTTTTTTTTTTTTTTGCTTGCTGCAGTGCACACCTATAATCTCAGCTACTTGGGAGGCTGAGGCAAGATGGCTGAAGGTTCAAGGCCAGCCAGGACAACTTAGTTAAGACCCAAAGTTAAAAAACCAGTGGCTGAGGGTATAACTCAGTCATTCCAGGATTTGACTCCCAGTACAAAAAAGGTTCTTCTCTATTAAAGAAAGAAAGAAAGATAGAAGGAAAGAAAGAAAGAAGGAAAGGAAGAAAGAAAGAAAGAGAGAAAGGAAAGAAAGAAAGAAAGAAAGAAAGAAAGAAAGAAAGAAAGAAAGAAAGAAAGAAAGAAAGAAAGAAAGAGAGAAAGGAAAGAAAGAAAGAAAGAAAGAAAGAAAGAAAAGAAAGAAAGAAAGAAAGAAAGAAAGAAAAGAAAGAAAGAAAGAAAGAAAGAGAAAAAGAAAGAAAGGAGAAAGGAAAAGGAAAATAAAGCAAGCAACCAGTGCCATAGGGTATTACTCCTATTGTATGTGTAAACTTAGGCCAAATGCATTTCAGTTGAGCCCTTAGGGCCATTCTTTAAGCTTAATGCATGGATTTTGTGACCTCAATACAGCTGCCTGTTTGCACCCCACCATGTAAGCAGACAGCCATCCCAGGCCTCTATGGGATGGAGGCAGGTGCTGAGCGCTGAGGTCTGAGCCCACCACAGCCACTCCCAGGGTGGTCCGTGAGCAGAATAGATGTGTTCCAGTGAAGGGGGCAAGAGACATCCTCTGTTATTCCCCCAACATCTGGGGTTTATGTAAGGACATGCAGTTGGAAACAAGCACACAGCTACAAATATGCTAGCTGGGGCATTTGGTCTGGTCATTTCCTTGCTATGCTCTGAAATTCACATTAAAATTTAATCCCTATTATGAGACGTCAAGAGGTAGCAGCAGGTGGGACCTTTAAGAGCATTGAGAGGGGAAGCTACTCACGTGATTAATGGGCTGATGGATTGTGTCTGGCGTGGGTTTGCTATAAACACCCACTGGACTAGGTCTCTTGCCATGTGATGCCCAGAGCCACTTTGGGACTCTGCCCACGAGAAGAATATTATCAGATGCAGCCACTGGGCCTTGCATCAGAACTAGAAACCAGAATAAATCTTTTCTTTATAAAGTATCCCACCTTTTGTATTCTGTTATGGCCACAGAAAATGAAATAAGACATTCTTAACCCTAAAACTTTTCCTTTGCCTAATGAGGTAGAGTATCAAATCAGATCTAGGAATCTCTCAATTATTCCCCTGAACCACAACTGGTCCTTGGAACTTGCCCAGTCAAGCCAGGCTGCAGCCCCCATGTAACTGTCTGGATACGGGTGGGTATGGTGGTACACACTCTGGGAGGCTGAGGCAGGAGGACTGCAAGCATGAACCCAGCTTCAGCAACTTAGCAAGATTCTGTCGCAAAATTAAAGAAGTTTTTAAAAGGCTGGGAATTTGGCTCAGTGAGAAGTTCCCAGCTTTAATCTTTGGTACAAAAAGAAGGAGAAAAGGAAGAAGAGGAGGAAGGAAAGAAAAGGAGGCAGAAGAAGGAGAAGAAGAGATGGGTTTAGGAGAACATGTAAATGTTCCGGGTTATTAGGAGCTGCCATTGTGTAAGCTACAAGGTCAGCTGCAAGGCACTTCTCAGATGCAGACTGAGCACTTCCGAACCCCTTCACCTTTCCAAGCCGGCCTCTCATCTGCCCAGGGGCTCACGGCACTTTAATGAGTTGCAGTGTGAATGCCATGACAATAAGTGAAAGGCCATACTGTGGGTCTGTTAAATTCACCACTTTTCATTTTATTCCTCTCTAAGATTTTTAAAAACCCCTTTGTATAAAGCAGAAATAGATGCACCCAAATCAATACAGTGTTCTCTGCTGAGTGGAAAGATGTACTTTGACATTTTCTAAAACTGTGTTGAGATAATAGCCTGGAGGTGCACACACGCCTGTCCCAAGACAACTGGGGAGACACTGCTGTCTGGGACTGGGCTGGGGAGAGGCCGGGCCTGGTCAGAGGAGGGAGAACCTGGCAGTAGGGGCAGGGCACCAGGGTTTTTGGCACTGGGGCACTGGGCTCCCTGCCAGGGACTTTCCTCGTGCTATGGGGTGCCCAGGGCCTCCTTCCTCACCAAGATCAAGGCCACACCGGGAGCCACACTGGCTCTACAGCCCTTGAGAGGCTCCCTAACCCACTGGCTGGATTTCCCCCTTTTGTGCCTCTCTCTTGCTCAGGCTCCAAGCTTCCCAAGGTGAGACCTGAGCAAACTGTGCTCTTAGCGCAGTGCACTCACCCGAGGCTTGTGAAACCTACTCCTTGGCTGTAAGACCAGAGTCTCAGATGCTGCTGGTCCTGGAACCCCACGTTAGGAAGCTCTGCAGCAGGTGTGCGGTACAGGGCCGTGGAAGGGGTGAGAGGTCAGCGAATCAGTGGAAGGCAAGAGCCACCCAGACCCAACCTTCTCCCCAGTCCCTACTGTGACCCAGCTTCCAGTCCACCACTGCCACACAGCGCCACAGGTCAGTCTCTCCTCCACTCCTCTCAGCCTTGAAGGTCAGCACCGCTCTCCACTCCCTGCACTTCCGTTTGCTGACCAGAACAAAGAGAAGGTGGCCAGGCTCATGGAGCATTGTCATGTGGCAAGCCCCATGGCAGGGTGGGGGAGGAGTGAGCTGTTGGGGATCATGAAGGTCCTGGTGTTCCAGGGGGCCACTACTACCCTAAAAGGATATTCCCATTCGAGATGGTGGGACAGCCAGGCCCAGAAGGATGGTTCATTGGAGCAGTTTATTACTACCTGGTGCCAACATATGAGCAGGACAGGGAGGTGGGCAAGGCTGGTTGGAAAGGGGAGGATGGAGGCTCCTGGGCAGCACCATGGCCAGGGGTTGAGCAGCAGGAGCTGCTCTTACTGCACAGCCTGTGGGCTTCATTCCCACTGGAATCCATGCCCAGTCCACCCTCTGGAGTGGCGTGGTGGGTCTGGGGGCTTTTAAGAGAAAGGTGGCTACATGGAATAGACAGCAGCAAAGTGTGCCGAGGAGGGCTGGACCAGGCCCAGGGAGCTCGGGTGTGGGGCAGCTGGTGCCCCAGGGGCCAGCTCATCCAGCCAGGCAGGGGGCCCACTGGAGAATCTGCAGCCTCAGCGTCTGGGGCTCGCTGCCTCCTGTGCTCTCTGGGGAGACCTGGAGCTGCAGACCCTGGGCCAGTAAGTCTTGTGGGCTGTGGCTGCTCCTTCCCTTCCCCAGCCGGGGGGGGGGGGGTTGTGGAATCAGAAAGAAGCCTTGGCCCTGCTTCCCAGTGGGCAGGCACGGGGCGAGGGAGGGGCAGAGGCAGCTGGGGTTTCTGGCAGGAACTCTGGGCCTCCAGTGCATGAGTCTCAGGCTTGGCAAAGGCCACTTTCCCCTCCGGCCAGTCAGGAGTCACCTTTTCCAGGAAACCCTTGGGGGACCTGCCGTGACCCGAGCGGTCTCTTCCTCTGACCCTTAGGAACGCCGCACTTGGCCTCCACTCTTCTGGGGCTCAGCCTGGCACCAAGCCCCAGCTCTGCCATGGCCTAGTTCTGACTTTGGTAAGAGTCCTGGAGAGCTCGAGTTCCAGAGCAGCTCTTGCTTCCTCCTGGGCTGGACAGAGGCTACCTCACACTCGGCTCTCTCTGCACTTCGGTTCCACGACCACGGACTAAATCCATGGGTTCCTTGTCTGTCACCCCACCAGATAGGGTCACTTCTTATTCAGTTTTGTGCTTCTTACACCTAGCTCAGGTTGGGGCTCCCTATAGGCACTTGATTTTGCTTGGACCTCGGCTGCTGGAATCTCTGGATTGTGTGGCTGCGGGCAGTGATCATTGTTCCTGGCCTTTTCCCCAAAACCTGTCTGACAGGGCCCTTACCACTCGTGATGAAGCAATATCAGGAGTTTGTAACCCGATTGCAGTCTCTGATACTGTTCGACTTGGCCGGCTATTTTGCTATTTGAGAAACTTACTAACCCAGAGGCCTTCCCTACAGATGAATTCAAATACTGTAAATACTTCGACTCCTGTGGCTCTAGTCAAAGCAGAAAATCAAACACTGGATCTGAGGAGCAACGGGGTGCAGCCAGGCAGAGGTGCCATGGAAGAAAGCTGTAAGGCCGCTGGACCAATGGCTCTAGGTCTGTGGGCTTCTGGGCTAGGGCACAACAACATCAGGGCTCAGCCTAGTCTCTATCAGGCAGGGTGCTCAGGGAAAGGGAGACCCAGCTATGGCCAAGGACACCAGTGCCATCTCCTGGATTCTTTCCAGCTGGGACTAGCCTGGTCGATAATCTTATTTCTGGTCACCTCCTAACCAGATCTCAGGCTTTTTTTTTTTTTTGCTCAGATCCTAGAGACCTCAGTTTCTTTCCCTTCAACTAAAGAAATCCAGGTTCAAACACAAAAGTTCAGATCTTTAAGATGAAACTGGTCTCCCTCCTCTACTCCTCTTGGTCTCTGCTATAGCTAAGAGGATGTCACTAGCCTATGTTGTTATCTTCCTTTAGAGGACTGAAGAGGCGGACAGCAAGAGATCCTGCCTGCATAAACTCCATCACTTGTCCTGTGCTAATATTAATATTAAACCCAACACTCTTTAATATGAACAAGTCACACTTCTCAGACAGGTGAAAGGAATAACAACTTCTATAAAATATTCCTAACTTCTGCATCTGAAATATATTGATACTCCTTGATTTAGTGTGGGGCTACATCCAGATAAGCCTGTAGAAAGTTGAAAATGCATGGGATCCATCTTCCTCCTGAATGTCCTCCTCTTTCCCATGGCACACTGTAGTGTCAGTAGTTTCCCCACATGACTGGGGGCTGGGTGGGAGCTGGGGCTTCACGTTGCCACTCAGAATCATCTGCACATGGCCAGGCCAGGAAGAGATCAAATTTCACAATGTGAAGTGGTGAAGCAAAATAAACCCTTTCTCTTTATCAGTTAAAAGGCACAATTTGAAGCATGATTTCTACCAAATGCACACTACTGTCATAATTGAATTTAAGAATCGTAAATTAAGCCATTGTATGTTGGGGACTGTTAGCACAATCGACATAAAAACCAGGGTCCTCTATGCAAACAGAAGCAGCTCTGGGGAAGTCCCCTGGTTCCCAGTTTCTGGTAACTGCCCAGAGTAGTAACCCAGGGCTTTCCCCAGGGCACAAGGTCAGTCTCCTTCATAGAGGCAATGGGCAGGCACAGCCCAACACCCAGCCAGTGACTGGCTGGGCACATCTGCAGTCACCAGAAGGAACTGGGAGATGGGTCAGACTCATGAGGCAGAGAGGTGATGGCTGTGTGTGGGTGACCTGGGGAGGGCTACTGGTACTTCCACTGTACGTCAGAAAGCTGAGTCCCAGGCAGATTAAGGGACTTGCTTCAGTCCCCAGGATTGCCTTGGCCTGAACTGGATCCCCTACACCCCAGTCCTGCCCAGTCTCTATATTCAAGCTGCCTCCCAGTAGGGAGGGTAGGTGGGTGCTCACCTGGTTGTCACAGGTGGTCACTTGATAGGGCCAAGGTTCATGCCTACTCTTTTCCTGTTAGCTCATCCTTCTTGCTGAGCTGGTTCTCAGGCTGTTTTCCAAATCCTGGGCTGCCCTCTATCCCAGAAGCTAAACCCCAGGCAGCACCACCCCAGGCCTTGCTCTTCCACGCTTGGGGATCTAGGGCCTCCTGTCCCTGTCCTCGCCTGATCCCTGTCTTCCTACAGAGGATGCCAATCTCAAATCAGAATTTCAGAGCTGGGGGACAGCCACGTACATCTTAATTGGTGCATTTTTATTTTCTTTGTGGACATTTTCCCTTTTCGATGGACTCCTACAAACATTTTACGGTTACATTTCTTGTAATACTGCCTGGAATCATTATTTAGACATCATAAAAAAATCATTATATTTTTAAGAGGAAGGCGGATATGTTCCCACCAAAGGGAAGACAGAAAGCTCAGGCGTACACACACCCACACACACACACACACACACACACACACACACACACACGCACACACTCACTCATGTGCATATTCTGTCTGAAGGAAAAGAGTTTCTTCCCCACACCACTTTGCAAAATAAAAGTGAACATATAATTTATAGGGCTTTTTACAAACATCTACATTTTCAAATCATTCTAGAAAAATCCGGTTCCATTACTTACAGCAGTTCCATAATAAACTAATGCAGAAATGGTTACCAATAAGTAAAATGTGCAATTCCCAGTAGGCCTACATTCTACAGAAAGGCATCATAAACATTAGCATTTTTTTTAAACAACACAAACCAGAAGCCACAAAGCTGCTTCTCACTACCTGCTGGCATTGTATGCAATAAATCCTTGAACACTTTACTCTTAAAAAGCTCATGACTTAACTGGCCAGACTCCCATGCCTCAAAAAAGGCCTTGGAAATGTGTGGATGAGAAAATCTCCTGCTTTATTTTGCAAGAATCTCATTATGCTGCACTCTTTGCTACCAGTCCAGAGGTGGTATTGCCTCCCAGAAACTGTGCAATTCTCTGGACTCCTCAGAGATGTGGGGACCACCACTCCCTAAGCCACCTGGACATGGTTCTGTGTCCCAGCTGGACTTACCAACAGGCAGTTGCGACATCTGGCCAAGGTGAGAATCAGAGCTCTCCGGTCCTTTGTCAACTGTAGTTGTCAACTGTGAGCTGGGCCACCGCTTCTCTTAGATCCCCAACCTGTATCTGACTTGACTTTGGCTTCTCAGAAGGCGCAGGGCCCTGGGAAGCTCAGCTCCCCCTGTTCAGTCTGTGTTCCACTCTCTGGCCGCAGGGACTTGGCCGGGAGCAGTGACTGAGCGTGGTGAGAGAGTGCACTGAGGGAGAGCAGTTCTGAACTAAGACTTGCTGTTTAGGGAAGAAACCTCACTGGGGCTGGGGATAATTAGTGGCTCAGACTCTAGTGTCTTTACTACAGGAACTGAGGTGGGACAGTCAGAAAATCCAGGATGCATAAAACGAATATGTCATCTGACACAGGGCAGGTGGCTGTGTGTGTGTGTGTGTGTGTGTGTGTGTCTGTCTGTCTGTGTGTGGCGGGGATTGACTCCTCAGATACAAAGCCAAACATCATAATGGCTGCAGAAAGTGGCAATTTATCAGTTTCTTCAGGGGCAATTTATTGCAATCACCATGGCTGTCATTGGCTTAGTGATAATTCTCCAACCATTTTGCGCCGACAAAGGCTTCATTGTCATCTTTACTTGCTAGGCAGTACCCACAGAGAAAAGAAAGACAGAAAAACAGCACTTCCAGAAGGGGAATCATACATCACCATGCAGGCACAGCTGTGTGCCTACCTGATTGACCATGAGGCCACCTCCACGGCCTCCAGGAGCCAAAGGTTTGGAGACCTCTATACTATAATGAACTATACCTGGTTTCATTTTAGGAAGAAGTATATTTGATTGTTTTCAACTGATTTAAGCAGCAGTGATTTCAGAGCAGAGCAGCTCCAGACAACCCAGGGAATTTGATAGCCCGGATGCCTTTCCGCGCCCCAAGGTTTCCTCCCCGATTCTTCAGAATGACCAGAAACTGCAATGTGGCTTGTACTGTGCAGCTGCCTGTATTGGTCTCTCCTGTGAGAGAGACAGCTCCCAAGGGCAGGTAGGTCCTGGAGTCTTTCTGAAGTCCAGCACCGGCCAGCATGTGGAGACTGACATCACCTGTCTCCTTACTGTCCCTCCCCACCCCACTCTGTCCTCCTATGTCCACCTGAGCCTTAACATCCTCCGAGACCATCTGAGTTTTCTGTCCTTGAAGGTGCAGCCTGAGCTCTCAGGCAGTAAAGGATTTGCGATCCCCTATGGCCCCAAACAATCTCTCCGCAGTTCTTAGTGCCTCTACCCAGACAGACCTGGTGTCAGTTTAGGTCTGACCACATGCTAGCTGAATGAACCTGGGCAAGTTGCTTTCTGTCTCTGTGCTGATGATTAAGTGAAACAGTGAACTTGAATAGCCCCAGGTACACATCTTCCTTAGAACTGCTTGCTTTGCACACATCCTCGAACTCCTCCCCCTGAGGCTCTGGGGAGATACATCAGGCCACCACAATCAAGAGCAGCCATCTATCCATCCTTGACCCTCGACCCTCATTTCCACACAGCTCCGCCCTCTGTTCTCTGCTCCATGTGTGGTTGGCAGATGCCTGTTGGGACAGAGAGGCTCAGGCAGTGCTTTCAAATGGAAGAAAATCTCAGAACCCACTGGAATAGCCCAAGTTTCTGGGCAGCCCCAAGTCCTGATTCAGTAGACAGGGCTGCTCAGGACCCTATTCCTATCGAAGTTGCTAGGTGGCCCCCTCCGAAGATCTGCCCTGTGTGGATGCCACACTTCCCTAGGAAAACAGGACTGTCAGGTGTGAGTGGAAAGGAGCTGTGACAGTGTGAGGTTCCTCAGGCCTCAGGGTGGCTGCGGGGTCTGCCCTTGGGCTCCCCTGGACACCCTGGCTGCACCTGCCCCACACAGTTTCAGGAATTGCCTCCCCTCGCTCTTCCACACAGCCACAGTAGATGCTCAACACAAGCTGGACAGGGACCACAGGCAGACAGACAGCAGCCTCTGGAGGTCAACAGCCTGCCCGTGGTTTTGGATCCAGGGTACCAGGGGGCAGGGCTTGCCAGGTGGCTCCCCACCTGGCTCCACATCACAGTGCTTGGCTACTGAGCCCAGCACTGTCTTGCTTCCTTCCCTTCCAGTTTTGTTGCCACCTTATTTCTAGCCAATTGGGAACTATTTCTGAGGATGGGTCACAGAGGGCCTGATCTCACCCCTTTACTGCTCTGGCCTCATATCCAGGTAGGGGTGATGAACCCCTCCCTTAGTCCAATATGCTGCTGATCCATGGACTGCTCTGCGGGGCCACCGTGGCGCCTCAGCAGAGCTCGGGTGGCAGCAAGCCCACCATGGCAATGTGCAGTCCAGACTCTGGCTGGAGGGCCATGCACAGCCACTCTGTCCTCCAGCTGTGGCCTCAGGGCCAGTTCACCCGAGAGACTCTCACCCTGATCGCAGGTGTCCTGTCACCCTCTCGGGCCCATCAGTTAGATCATGAACCTTACTTTCCCTGTAGCCTGATAGCCAGTCCACGAGTACTGGACACCCACAGTAACAGGAAGCCTCGCTCCCCGGGACTGAAGCTTGACATCCCTGCTGTGACAGCCCACCCCACACCTGCACTTGGTATCCCTTCGCCAATCCCCACATTCCTTTACAGTTATGCCACCAGTCAATGTTATAATCCTGGGGCTGTGTTTTTTCCTGTCAAGCTTAATCTCCTAATCTGATAGCTCAAGAAGGCTTTAAAAATGAGTTGTTTGCTTGGATGCTGACCTGGCTATCATTAAGAGGAAGGCAGAGGCAGGACTAAGTCACCACCTGACCTCAGGACAACCGGTGCTCACCTGAGGCACCTCCACAGGTGAGCCGTGATGTAGGAGGAAACAGTGATGATCTGAGCACAGACTGATTCCCAGGCAGCAGGGTTCTCAGGCTGCTGAAGCCGCTGAACCACAGTCTGCGTGGAGCAGCGTTTCTGGGGAGCTGGTGCCACTGGAGGGACACTTCCTACCCTGGGTTAGGAACGGGGCAGGAGTTTATGACTCACTAGTAGCTCCCATCAGCCCTGCCATGGCACGGCAGTCAGTACCCAAGCTTGGAGGCGGGGCCGGGCTGTCTCGGAAGCCTTGCTAGCATCTGGGTCCTGAGCTACGCTGAAGTGGTCTCTGTGCTTGTGTTCGGAAATACAGGGAAGGTAGGGGTGTCTGGGGGGACACACGGCGGCCAGGACACTGATCCTGCCAGAAGTGAGATGCAGCTGGCTTTAGAGTGCCTGACACAAACTTAGTGTTCAGTAAATGTTTGTTGAATAAATAAATAATGAAGGCAAAGTTGGACAAGCATAGTTTGTGGTTAAGAGTCTCATGATTGGATTTGAAAGAAGAGTCTGTACTTAGGAAAGTTCCGTGGTTGTGGAGAAAAACACGTTCCATCCCCTAAGCATCTTGAAGTATAAATGAATTCATGCAGTAGGGCATGGAGATGTACACCTATAATCCCAGAGTTTGGGAGGGCTGACAGGAGGAGTGCAAGTTTGAATCCAGCCTGGGCAATTTAGTAACTTAGCAAGACAGTGTCTCAAAATAAAAAGTGAAAAAAGGACTGGAATATAGCTCAAGGCCCTAGGTTCAATCCCCAGTACCACACACATGCACACACAACCTCATGTATACGCTGCGTGGCCAAAGGCCTGGCACATGGGAGGCTGATGTTCAGGTAAAAGAATTGTGATTTCAGGTGTGGTGGCTCTGGTGCTCACATGCAGGCTGGAGGGGACCAAAAGGCAGGAATGCGCACAAACCTGGGAACCAGGGTGCCCAGCTGTAGGGCAGGCACAGGAAGTGAGGCTTCTACAGCAGGTCTGCTTGCTGCCCGGTTCCCTGCTCCCATGTACTGCCTTCCCTTCCAGGCTCTATAATCACTCGGCTTCCCTAAGTAGGATGGGGTTTGTGGAGATGGGGTAGGAATAGGGAAATTGGCATGTGCCCCTGCAACTCTGGGAGGGAGAAAGCAGTCCACTGGCCTTAGGTTTTAGTAACGACTTACATTGGCAAACTTCCCCATCAGAAATCAGGAGGCCTGTTTCTGGTCATGATACTACAAAGCAATTTCATGGAGTACTTAAACTTACTCAGCTACATGCTGCCTGCCCAGCCCAGGAAGTCTGGACCTCTGTGTGTGGTAGGAAGGGCAGGAAAGGGTGGACTCGGCCTCAGCTGGAAGGGGGTTCTAGTTCTCCAATGACCTGCTTCAATCCCCAACCACATCCTGCCTGAAAACCATATTGCCTACTGAGCTTTTCATCTCTAGGCTACCCAAGGAAAGAGGCAGGTGGCCGTGCTTCTCCTGGCCAGGACACTGAAAAGAGGACCTTAGAAGCCACCGTCTCGGGTTCAGTTGCCTTCTCTAGGGAAATAAGTTCTAACTAGAAGAACAAAGTGTAAAAGATCCTGTCAAAGTAACACTCAACACTGAGGAGAGAGAGGTGTGATATTTAATGCACCCCCACAATACAACACTCAACATATTGAACCCCCAGACAGGCACCATGATCCCTGCTTTACGGCTCTCATGTCCCACGGCCCTGGCAAAATTTACAGTAAAGGAAACATGCAGAGAGTTGAAGACTTCAACACTGGCTGAGTCTTGGGCTCACTTGAGCCCAAAGCCAGGCTCTCCCGACACTGGCCAGCAGTCCAAGCAGCGCCAGGTGTTCAGGTGTTCAGCTCTGGACTTTGGTCAGGAACTTTCATTTTTTAACTCCTGAGTCCCTGCCCAACACTCTGGTTTCTGATAAGTCTATGGGGGAGGGGCCCTGGGACTAGGGCAGGAAACAGGAATGGTAGCTTGGGGACCTCAGCAGCCTTGGGGCAGGCTGTGCAGACCTCCCTAGACCACCTCACCCAGCCTGAGCTCTTGACTGAGGCTGCCTGTGCAGAAGGTTTCCTTCACCGAGCCTTCCCCTGTGCCCCCAGGGACACTTTCTGCCCTGCTAGGTCTCTTCATTCATCTGACCTTGAATATGTAGCTGCTCCCTGCAGCCCCTCTGCAGACCATGGGTGACCAAGATGCGTCTCAGTCCTCCAGGTGCTGATGTGGCCAGCTAAAGGCTGGACCTTGCGGGTGAATGGCCTGGGTATGACTTCTGCTCTTGCAGACCTACTGGCCCCAGCACTGAATGCACTGCCAGCATCCTCTTCAGTACACAGACTGTCCCGCCCCACTCGCCTGCTCAGCTAGGCTGCCATGTCAGACAAACCTGGGTTCAAATCCTATTTGTGCAACTTGTTACCTATGTATACTTGCAAAATACCCGGGCTTTCTCAGCATCTGGGTAACAGGCAGCGATGTCTTCCCGCTGTGAGCATTAGCTGGATGTTGGGTACAGAGGCTGAGGTAGCTGGGCCAAACCCACACAAACACACAATCAGTATTTGCTACTAGTTATATCATGGCTGCACTCTGATAGAAATATGTCCGGGGAGGGTGGATTCCAGAACCCCCACTTTTGCATCCTGTTTCTCTGTGTTAGAGAACCTGCCGGCATTTCCCCTAGATGAAGCTCTGTTAGAACCTGCCCGCATTTCCCCTGGATGAAGCTTTCGGCTTCCAAAGGACATTACCGGCTTTAACCTACACAGAGTGACCAAAGTTCCGGCCACACCTCCCCGGCAGCACGCGCCCAAATTTCAGGGAAGTGGTGGTGGGGTACGTCCCAGGCAAGGGCCTGCCTACATGGACAGTCCCACGTCCTGAGGGTGAAGGTCGGGGGTCCCCGCTCTGGCTGAAAGTCTGAGAGGCCCGAGCAGGAAGATCCGGGAAGGTCCCGCTCACAGCGGCCCGCCCTCCCCCTCCCGGGCTCCGCGGCGGGGCACAGGCGACCTGAGGTCCTGGCGGGGCGGCTCCGCACGCCCGCTCCCGCAGTTGGGTCCCCACGTGGCTCGGCCCTAAGGGACGCGTGTCTCCAGACTTGCCGCCGCGACAGCTCCGGGTGCAGGCGGGTGGGGTTCCGGAGACAGGGCGCGGCCCACAGTCGCGCGGGGCCGGCAGGGTCACTCACTTCTGCGCCCGCCGCTCCGAGCAGCGGCCGCCGTTCAGCTCGCAGGCGGGGGCGGCGGCTCGGCCGAGCTCCTCCCTCCCCGCGCCCCGCCCACCCGTGTGCCCGGGCCAGACCTGCGCGGGAGGTGGCCGCCTGCCAGCCGCAGCAGCAGCTTATCGGGCTCCTTTACCGTCCCGGGGCCGCAATCGGGAGCCACAGGGTCCTCGGTTCCTTGGCTCCTCCTCTGCGCCCCACCACTTTCTCGTCCGCATGCAGTTAAAGTGAGCAGAACCCGGGCCGACCTTTAACCTGGACCGGCTGGGCCTGGAGGACAGAGCAACCACTGCGCTCCTTAACCAGGCGGACATTTCTGCCCAAGTCTGTTTTATGGCTGAGGACACCGTGGCAGGTGGAGAGCTGGCTGAGGCTGCACAGGTGGGCAGAGGCCAAGGCGAGCTGGATCAGGACGCTTCCCTCCCCTGCTGTGGAAGTGAGCACCAGAGACCCCTCTTCCAAGGTTTCCTCCAAGCCTTTGGGGTCCGACACACCTCTGTCCCCTGTTCACCCATTGGCCCTTCCCTGTAATGGCGAGGAAGGGGGCTGATGGTTACATTGGTCCCCAGGAGCTGCTGCCTACCAAGACCTCTGCCTGGCCATTTTGGACTCCAGAACAGCACTGTGCCCCCGAGAAAGTGCCCCTGGCTGTGGGACACTGCCCACTCTGCTCCACATTGCCCTCAGTGCCAGTGTCTTCTCAAACAGCAGGCAGCTGGAGCACAGGTGAAGGTAGACCAGGCACTTTCTAAAGATGTACATCTCCTTGGAAGCCCTTTCTCACCTTCTGGCACACCTACTGCTGACAAGGACTGGTGAGGATCAGGACTCCGATGGGGAGCACAAAATCTCCTGATAAGGAGCTTTGAGTTACTCTTGCTTTCTAAGAATTCAAAATGTATGGGGGAGATAAGCCCGCAGGAGGCCAGAGAGGGAAGGTAGGCCTCAAAAATGGTTCTATGGCTGGACTTCAAAACTTACAGCAGGGGAGAGGAGGCAGTGTTCAGCGCTCCCTGGAGAGGAAACGCGTCTGTGCACACCGGGGCGTCTGTGCCTTCCCACTGCTGTAGGAGAAGACTAGATCCCTCCGGCCCACAGCCACAGCGTCATTCCTGGGCCAGGCCTCGGAGCTGTCCCTCAGTCTTCTTCAGGGTCCTCCTGCCCCAGCCTGCACCAGGACAACACCTTGTCTGAGCTCCCATTACTGTTCTCAGTCACGTCCCTGTGCTGGGCCCTGCCTGAGGATACCAGGCCTGGGGAGTGGCCTCCGCCATGGCTTATTAGTAAATGTCAGGGGGAAGGCAAGAACTAGTTCCTGTCACTCCATTGTGGTGTTGTAGCCGCTCTTTAAATATCTCCTTTGGCCGGATGGGGATCTGTGAGCATCCTTCCTTCAAGGAGCTCAGGCTCAGAAAGTGAGAACACTCAGGGGTCTTCCACAATCCTTGGAAGCAGTCTTGGACCCAGCTAGTGTCTCTCAGACAGTAGGTGTTTTTGTGGGTTCCCCAGGGGAGAGGGAGAGACAGAATGAAAAGGAAAACTTGCGGGGAGGACAGCTGGGCTAGCCAAGTTCTGGAGATTGTCCTAAGGGGAACATGAATTTTTCAAGGGAAAATTCTAAGGTTTGGCCCACATTTCTCTGTGGACAGAGCACCACCTGCCATTGACCTATTGTCCATCTGCCTCCCCTGGACTGGAAATGCCTTAAGTATGAACTTGTCTCACCTGCCTGGGATCTGGTGTGGGTGTGAGTGCCACAGATGTTTCCTGAAGTTTGAGGGCCAGTTCAGACGAGCCCTCCCCTGCTCAGTGGGAGGGTGATGGCCTCAGGTTTGCTGAGCACTTTTAAGGCCAATCCCTGAGGTCCTGAGACAGGCCAGAGTGATGGCCAAGTCTGTCCTTGCAAGCCATTTATCATGCCGTGTCTCTCCTCTGGGACAAACTTCCCCAAGATCCCCTGGTCTCAGAGCAGAAGCCAAGTCCTCAGAATGGTGGGCAAGGCCCAGCTTAGGTTACTGGCTCTTACCCTCATCTTCCACTACCCTCTCCTCATACTCCATCCTGCACAGCTGGCTTCCCTTTTCCTCAAATACCCTAGGCAGGTTCTTGGACATGCCTCTTGCAGGGCCACCCACACTGGCTGTTCCCTCTGCCTGATCTCCAGGCATCTGCATGGCCTCTCCTCTTTTCCACGTCTTTGCTGAACTAGTGTCTGTGTGACACAGGCTCTGGGGCGTACCCTGCTCTCCTGTGTGTGTGTCCAGCGCTGGTGCCTGCTGACATAGCTAATCCATTCTTGCACTCATGGTGCTGGCACGTGGAGTTGCTGAATGTCCTTTTTGTGGCGCTCCTGGGATCACCTTTTTCCTTGAAGATAAGGCTACTTCTTTGGCTGAGAAGACAACAGTAGTCAGGATGAGACTCTAGACTCCTGTGTTATCTGGAGCGAACAGGAGTGGAACGCTGTTCATTCTTAGCCCCCTGGATTGATCCAGCATTTATAGGCTGGGACAAAGTACATCTATTTTACAAGATTGAAAGATTTAATTGACTATTAAAACAAGATGGTCAGAGGAAGCTGTGGGCCCTGATGGACTCTGACAGCCCTGGCCAGGAGCCAGGCCACTGGGATCTAGTAGTGTCTGGGTTGGGCAGGAGGCTCTGCTCCCAACCAGTGCTCTCTTTCTACTTGACTGGATGCCAAAAGACTCCCTTAAGCTTTTGGGGTGAAGTGAAGGATGGAATGGGGACCGGCTACTCTGGTGGGGGAGGATGGTTCTGAAGGTGACTTTGAAATGGAGGAACTATCTTTGCCATCATAATGACCCCATGTGAGGCCTGTGGTTGCACCCAGGGCAAAGGAGAGGAGTGGTCTGTGAGCCACGCTGGTAAATTGCACTGGACCCTGATGTTAAGACGCATGGACTGCTTTCTGTGGCACACTGTCAGGAACCCATGGTGCAAAGTGCACGGCATTATGAAGTGTGGCTTAGGGGCCGTTAGGGACTGCTCCATGTGCACCCCAACATCCCTGCACTGCAGAGTTTGGTACCTTGCCATGGTCTAAGCATAACCCTCCTTCCAATTCTCTATTGAAACTTGAACTCTCTGGGGAGGAACAGCTATCTGAACTCAAGGCCACACACTTAACTCACAAATTTAACTGTGACCGGTGTGGGAGTGTGGAGAAGGTTCTAGAGGTAGACACTAGGGGTACAGTGGGAAAAGGATGGAGGTAGTATAGCCATTTCTTAAAGGAAGTTCACTGTCTCATATTGGGTACTTAATAAACTTCTGTGTGGTGGCTTGTGACTGATCAAGGTGGCCTGTGGAACGCAGATGTCCTGCCCAACACTTGTGGGAGGCTTATGCTGAGCTCCACGTCTGTGACAGACGCGATGTTGCTGTTCCAGCAGAAGAGGCTGAAGAAACCTGGGCCTCTGGCCCTGCTACTCCAAAGGTGGTGCCTGTGATGGTATGGGAAGTTGTGAGTGTTACAGAGCCTCCGATTTAGGAATGCATTTTAACAAGTCCCCCTAGGAAGTTGCCTGAATGTAAAAGTTTGAAAGCACTGGTCTACAGCACTGCTGAGGAAACTGCCAACATCTTGGCCTACGTGGGTCGAGATGGATCAACAGAGAGCTCTGATCAGACAACAGTCACCCTCTCTTGGTTGCACTTCACTGTGTACTCTAATTTCGCAAGAGTCCTTGGGAGTCTGTAGTCTCAGGTAATCTGCTTCTGAATTTCTGTAAATGTGGAGTCAATGACTCTGCCCTCCACAGAGCTCAGTGCCTATTACAAAGCTTCAAGGAAAAAATGTATGCTGATTCCTTTCTCATGCATGTTCTTTCCCTCTTTACCCTGGTGGCTATGACTATCAGAATTATGCTCCTGTGCGTATCATCCTTGCTAACATAGCTCAATTCTACTTTCCTCTTTCCTAGTCCATGATATTTCTGTTTCTAGTTTACTATTAACCTTATTGTTAAACTTTCATTGTAAGCTATCCCAAATTGGCTCTGGAACAACTCTATAAGCAAAAATAAATATAAAAGACCCTTACACTACAGTGGCACCCTCCCCCGCTGCCTTCACTCTTTCCAGAACCATGCATCTACCCTGCTGGATTTTGGAAGAAGGGCAGAGGACTGGAAGAAGTACTCTTGGCATTCTGCCAGGAGTTATGGAGGAAAAACCCAACAGCTGGGGCTGGCTTAGAGTGTGCCCACTCCATGCCACATGCCACATGCCACTGCTAGTTTCTCCCTTGCCCAACGGCCCAGCTCACCAGGTGTGTCCTTGTCAGGAGACTTTCCAAAATCCTGGCCAGGGATGGTGGGGCAGACACTCCAGTCACCAGGGACCTTGGCCGCCATTTCTCTGGGTGCTGCTCCTTTTGCTGCTGGGACCCCTGGTTGAGTGGCTGGAGCTTACTCAGCACAGCACAGCAGGTAGACACCAGTATGAGCTGAGGCTCAAGGGTGACAGGTTACAGCTCCGCCCAGCCAGGCCAGAGCTGCTGGTCAGGGGCCTCAGGGTCACTGGCAAACACACTGAGGTCAAAGGCAGAGATAAGGCTTGGGATGTGACTCTCTGCTGAGTGCTTTGCTTCCTTGTTCTTGGCTTGCATAGGGCACTGAGCGAAAGGAAGTGATATTTCCTGACGTGGTGGCAAGTTCCGTGCTACTTGAGACTGTGCAAAATGAATGTGATCAATGCCATTTTTTTGGATGATGGTGTGGCTTGCTTGGCACTATGTGGCATGGGTATGGCCCATCTGGGATTGGAAGCAGGCCCTGCTCCACTCCCAGATCCTTCCCTACCTCTCCTTCCTAGCTTCTGTGGGCAGTGATCTGCATGCCTTTAGCAAAAGGAGGAGGGGCCAGCAGGATATTATGGTCTAACAGGCACAGTGCAAGCAGAAGGACTGGTAGGAGATCATTCTCCCCAAACACTGTCTGCGATGCACCCAGCTTGCCCAGGGAGATCTCAGCAGCTGTCCCCAGCCCCTTAACAAGATTGGCCCCAGGTGGCATCTACCACCTGGAAAGCAAGTTCCCAGGATGGTTCCATCAGTTCTAACTAGCTGACTTCAGGGACACCACACAAAGGCCACCAGTCAGAGTCATCTATAGACAATGCTAGTGGCTCAAGAGATGAGGCTGGGGTTTTGGCTCACGGGTAGGGATGTGTGTAGTATGGGAGAAGCCAAGGCCCTGAAAAGAAAAAAGTAGATAATGGCTCTGTCTCTCTGGGCCTAGCCAGTAAGGCTTTGGGTCTCCTGAAGAGGAAGAGCAAGAGCAAGACCTTGGCCTCTGGAAGCATCCATGGGATAAAGGAAACATGCACAAGCTTTGAAACCCTATGGATCTGCTTTCAAAATTCCTGGCTCTCCTCCACTGAGTTTCGCCATTTCTTCTATCTCAGAGTGGGAGTGTATACACCTTGTCAGCTGGTTTTAGGTATCAGTTGAGACATTACTAGGAAAGAGCCTAGCAATTAGTAGGTGTTCATTAAAAAGCAGTCAATTCAGTTAGGAATGGTGGGACCAGCCTGTAATCCCAGCACTCCAGGAGCCTGAAGCAGAAGAATTGCAAATTCAAGCCCAACCTGGGCACCTTAAGCAGACCCTATGTCCGGTGAGGGCTGTACCTTTGTGCATAGTCTCTGGGTTAAATCCCCAGTATGAAAAAAAGGGTGAAAAAGGCAGTAAGCTTAGTGTAGGGGCAATGAAATAACTCCCAGTCTGCTAGATGTCAGATATGCCAAGTTCATATTCCTTAAAACCAAAGAGGTTAAGAGTAGGAAAAATGTATTGAGAGATGTAGTTCCTGAGAGACAGGAGAGGACCTGATAGTGGGTTATCAATGAGTCTACCTCTCAAAGGAAGTCTTATAGAGCAAAATTACAAGGTTAGTACAAAATATGAGGCAGGTGCAACATGGGCCAAAACTATAGGTAACTAATAATTGCAAGTGTAGCCCCTTAGGTAACATTGGTCCAGTGGGGAAGTAGGTCACATAGCAAGTGCACATGGAAAGAACAAAGACATTTTTGGGAAGGAATGGATCAGGAGGCCCTGTGGGTGATTGATGTCTGTCTAGATTTTCTTGGCCAGGTGATGCATTATCTTATCCCCTGGGGAAGTATGTACCTCTGTCATTCTGTCTTTATCTTGAGGCCTGGCCTTCAGATGTGCCTCCAGCCACAGTTGTAATGTGTTTTCATCTTTGGCACTGACTCCCTCAAGGGCCCAGCCTTGTCTGACCACCTAGACTATTTCTACCTAACTTAGCTATCTATAATAAGCTCATCTGAGAGGAGAAGAAGGGGTTCAGAGAGAAGAAAGAAGACTGCTGGAAAAGCCAGTTTCTCAAAGAAACAGGTCTCCAGGCAGGCAGGCTGCAGATGCCAGCCCTTTCTCTCTGTCCCACATGGCCAGTGGATGCTGTGGGCATCCTGGTCTGGGAACCAGGTCTCTTCCTGCCTCAGGGGCTGAGTCACTTCATAGACTCTTCTCTCGGTACCTCGCATTCCTTCCTGGTCAAGGTATCTGAGTAAGTCTTAGTGTTGAAAACATCCACCCTTGCTATGAAAGCTGCTGGGAAAGGCTGTGCCCTATACAGGTTTAGAGGCTGGAGAGGCACAAGAGGAGCCAGAGCTTTAGGATGAGGGGCAGATAAAGGGAGGCCTGGTTTGCCTTTGTTGAGGAGGGTGCCTTGACTGTGCTGGCTGTGGAAAGATCGTGAGAGGTCTGAGTGTCGGTAGTAATAAGAACAAGGGCTTGCCATGTATCAACTACTTTTCTAATCATTAAGCACTACCTTATATCAAGTCACTTAACCTCTAGAGTGTATTTTACCTGTTTTCAAATGCAGAAACCGAAGCATGAAATGGTTAAGTCATTGCCTGGTGTCACATAGTTTGGAATGGTAGTAGACCAGGTGTTCAACCCGCTGGCCTGGTTTGGTGGCCAGGCCACCCCACAGCCTTGTGGCCTAGATGTCCCCACTCATTGCAGAGGTGCCTCTCCCCAGCAGTGGGAGGGCCACTGACCCACAGAAGAGATGAGGCTGGAGTTTTGGCCCACAGGTACGGCATGTGCTTAGTATGGGTGAGGCCTTGGTTCCATTCCCAGGACTGCATTTAAAAAAAATTAAAAAGAAAGGTACATGGCTGGGATAGGTGTCATGAGCAACAGGTGGACAGAGTTGTCTTGGCTGTAAGCAGATTGCCCGCTGGTTCCCCAGGCCCAGCAGCTGCCTTTCAGTTGGCGTTTTTTCCTCTGACCCAGAGCGAGAGGCTGCAAAAAGGCCACTTGGCCAAGCCCAGACCTTTTGACTGCCAACCCCAGGGAGGGAAGTCCTGCAAGGCCTGTGGTGGCCTCACCTACTGACTTCACACAGAAATGAAAGGCCTTGTTTGTTTACAGAGCTAGGTGTGGAACCCTGGATCTTGAGCAAGGTAGGCAAGAGCTCTCCCCCTGAGCTGCACCCTCAGGCCTGCTTTTGATGGAAGCAGCTTCCCTCAGGTGGAGGAGGAAATTTCAGGCAGAGTCTTCCCTGAGGATTGGGGGGCAGGAGCCAGATGAAGCCAGAGGGATGGCGGTTCTGAGGCAGCTCTGAGTGTGTCCATGGTTCTGAGCCTCTGAGTGTGCCAAAGTGCCAGTCCATAAAGATACCATTTTCAGAGCCTCAGTGATTCCATTTCCTCTGATCTAAAGTGATGGCCTCAGTGCAAGGACACATCCCTGGAGACGGCTTTGGGAGTGAGGGCACTGGCAAGGGTGGGACTTTGGGCTCCCCTCACATCCTCCAGACCAGGCTTTTACTTCATGCATAAGTAAGGTCGTATTGTTGAACCTGGGTTAGACATTACCAACGTCCCCACAGTGTCTAAGCTTCTAATCTGGCTGAGTTAGGGCTGCTTAGAGAATCAGAGGTGTCAAGGCTCAGCCTTCTCCAGTTAGCAGAACTTCTGGTGGGAGCCACCAAAAGCAGTGGACAGTAGCTCCTGAGGAGGAGCTTGGGGACAGCCCATTGCAGGCCCGGGGAAGATGTTTTCTGCTGGGGCAGAGAAAGGATTTAGGTGTCTTCTCTTCAAGAAACCACTGCTTTGCTGATGCCTCTTCCTTGAACATAGAGCTGCCTGCACTTAGTAACTGACCACAAGGTATACTGGGTATATACAGCACAGGCAGATTTATGCCAATAGCATGCAAATATAGCTAGACTTAGGCTGAGCGCCCTGGGAAGCAGAGGGTTGAGGTAAAATGCTCTTGTTTCTTATTTCTGACTTTGCCTTAAGCTTCAGAGGACTTTGAAGGGACGGACCTACAAGCTTCCCTTTGCACATCGCCTCTTCAGCTGGCTTCAGCAGGAGACAACAGAGAAGATGGAACAGGACCTGGGAGTGGGTGCCATGGAAAGGACATGGCATATAGCAGACCCCAGAGAAGCTGCAGTCATTCTAGGGCTTTGGACAGACTGACTGAGGAGTGTCCTCACTGGATACAGAGGACAGTGAGGCCCGGAGAGGTACCGTGGATCTCCCTGCCCCACAGCCAGAGGGAGCAGCCAGAATCCCATCTGTGGCTGCCTGACTCTGGTGCTGCAGCCAGAATCCCATCTGTGGCTGCCTGACTCTGGTGCTGCTTACTGCCTTCACCATGTGCTGTGGAGCTGCTGGGTGCTTCTCTACGTGGTATACAACACAGAGCCTGGGGACGTGTGTACAGTCAAGCCAGACCGAGTGAGACACTCTCAGCAAACATGCAGCCCTCAGCAAACAACAGGAAACTGCTACAGGGCACACAGTCCTCAGTAAATAGAACAGAACAGAACAGAACTGATGGCCAGAAAGAAAATTTAGGATGGGTCATACAATCTCCCTGGTAAAGAGAAGCCTGGAGTTATCTACAGGCCTGCACTTAACTTCTAAGAAATTTTGACCCCAAGTATCTCACCCTAGATTCCTTAAAATTGCAATCTCTATCCCCAAACCCTATAAAAACTTTACTACCCCTCTGGCCAGCTGCTGACAGCTTTCCTGATCTCAGCTTGCCTGGATCCAGGCAGAATAAATCAGTCCTTATTGTTCACACAGGCCTGTGTCCTGGTGGTGTCTCGTGTGCCTTTTGTTATATGCATCTAGCATGCATGAGGCCCTGGGTTCCATCCCTAGTGCAACTAAATAAGTAAACAAATCAATAAATGCTGGAAATGAGATGGACATGTGTGGGAGGGGCATGGAGTCTCCAGAGCCTCTGATTCCCTTGCTTATCTTCCTACCTGTGTGGTGATCCCGCTCTGACTCACTAACATGGCTGCCCCAGGATACTCTTGCTTTCTGGCCCCAGCACCTGGCTCAGTATGTGTTTTTCTTAATGCATTGAAGCTCATCTTCAGAATACTTAGATCTTATTTCAGCTACTGAGGATCTTTACTGCAGTTTTCTTAAATTAGCCCCATCCAGAATGTACTCTGGGATGGTACAGGTGAGGTTTTCTTGATTCTCCTATCAAGTTATCTGAGAAGGAAGTTAGTTGGAGATGGGGAAAAGGAGGGCTTTGGTCTTGGGGAAGGAGGGCCTTTGGGTCTGGAGAAACTGAGCCTGAGTAATCAGAAGTGGAGAAGGAAGTGGCCCTGTGTGTAAGGGGGGGGCTTTGTCTTCCCTGGGCCCACCCCCTTCCAACCTCAGGCCTGACAAGTCCCATGGCCAAAGCTACAGACTGCGTGGAGCTCTCTGGCGGGCCAGGCTGAGGTCTGTGAGCTTAGAGGGCTGGCCATGGGCTAGCTCCAAGCTTTGAGAACATTTAGTTTAAAGTCGTAGCTGGGCATGGCTGTGGAATGGGGGGTTTTCTTCCTTCTCCAGAGCAAGCAGGGTGTCAATGAGCTCCAGCAGTGAGAGCTCATCTTGAGATAGTGTAGAAGGAGTAAAGTTAGGTAGGAAAGCAAGGTGTTAATAATTTGTAATTTAGGGCCAGAGATTTAGCTCAGTAGTTCTGGCACCTGCCTAGCTAGTGCAACGTCCCTGGTTCGATCCCTAGTAACCACATACAATAATAACAGGTGTGATTCACACCCACCAGCAATCAGTACCACATACCACAGTGCCAGGTGCAGTGGCTCAAACCTGTAATTCCAGCACATGGGAGGCACAGGCAGGAGAACTGCTGAGTTCGAGGCTTGCCTGGTCTACAGAGTGAGCTGAGGGCCAGCCTGAACTACAAAGCGAGACTTTACTTAAAAAAAAAAAAATTGTACTTTAAAGAAAATCTGCAGCTTCAGAACACAAGCCCAGGTTGTTTACTTTTTTCCTTCTCTCCAAACAGCAACTCTAAGCAATCCCTTTTTAGCTGCAAAGGGAGCTGTGAATTCCCTTGTAAATGGACCATAAATGGACTGTATTTGTGTCATTTTCCCAGGAACAACTGCTATCTCACCCATTAAGACTAAAACTAAGACTAAAATTGAGACTAAGACTATAGATTACCAAATTCCACAGGTTTCTGCTTCCCAAAACGCATAAAAGATCCTCAGTTCCCAGCCGTGTTGTGCCTTGTTTCTGTGAGCATGTGCACTCCGCTCTGGGGTGTATCTTGTCTCCCTCTGAGAAATCCTGCTCAGGCCTCTTTGCTGACATGTCCTGAAAAATTCTTTTTCCATGACAGGAGTCAGCCAACCCACATACTTCTGTTAAAGGGCTGGGCTTAATTCCTTTATCTCAGCCTCGGGGACTCTCAGACTCAGCCTGTGACAATTGAACATGGTCAGCAACATCAATGAGACATACACACAGTGACCAGGCCTGAGGCTGGGAAGACTGTTCTCTCAGAGCCTGGGGAGACAATTTCTGGGAAATAGAAATCCCAGTAGGGGTGGGGGCAAGCACATGTACTTCAAAGGGGATAAGCCTCTGGGTAGATAGTGGTGAGATGTCGTGCTACAGATTTCAACCTCAGAAGCAGGGAAGCTGTCTTTAGGAAGGCCGCTGTGTGGGTGTTCAGAGACCCACGTAGCCCAGCTTCCATGTCTCCAGCATTAGGCCAGCAGAGCATGATGGAACAACACCACAGAGGCCAACTCAGTGATGACCAATGTCTGGTCTGAGCTGGCCAGGGGCTTAGGATCTCCACAGCGGGAAGGGTGTCCCGGCCCAGCATCAGGCTTCTCTACCACCAGCCTCTGCACTCTCGGGGTCTTCCCCAGCAACAAGGATAGCAGGATTTGACTGGGTCTATTTCCAGTCAGACACAACTTTTACTTCCTTAGAGGATGACACAGAAAGCAGATATGGGTAAAATAAGATGCCAACTCCCCAGCAGAGACCTGAGTCCTCGGCAGAGGGCAAACCAGAGGGGATGGTAGCATGGAGAGCCAAACTCGGGGCAGCCCCAGGCCCGCAGCCCATGCAGGGCAGAGGTGGGGAGGCCACTTGGGCGGGGTAGGGCTCAGTTTGTTTCATAGGCCTCAGTCATGCCCTGGGAGAGGGGCTCCCCTCTGACGCTCACCCAACAGACTGTGGCCCCAGGAGCAGGAGTGACGTAGCTGGTGCTTTCTGCCTTTGGGATAAGGAGAATGAAGCAGGACACAAGGTCTTTGCTCTGCACAGAACTCCTCAAGTGCATTTGGGGTGTGCTTGAGGACGGCAGTGTCTCTGGCACGGACTTGCTTGAGTCTCAGGCACGGAAAGCCACCCTGACTCCTGCCTGAGGCTCTGCCCCTCACCTCCAGGGCCCCCCATCTGGCCTATTCGCTAAAGACAGGCTCTCATTCCTCACTCAGCCCTAAAGTCTCCTTGGGGCAGAAGCCTCACCTTAGCGCCCTCTGGGCAATGCTCCTGCAGAACCGGAGGCAGGAGGGGGGGGGGGCGGGGGCGGGCTGGAAGCTCTGGGGCTCCCTCTGCTGTCGGTAGGTCCTCACAGAAAGATTCTGGAATCAGTCTTTAAACACATCCTGCAAACAGTACTTTCAAATCATCTTCTAGTTCTTCACAAGGCAAAGCTGAGATTACCAAAGTCCAAAATTGCAGTTCTCTGAAAGGAGTCATTTCCCCCGGTGTTTCTTACTTATATCTATAAACAAGCGATCTGATATTTTTAAAGATGTCAACTTTTATTATAAAAAGGTACTGGACCTGAGGCACCCAAGGGCCCTGACCAGCTCCGGGCTCACCCACTATGGCTCCAGCCTCTCACTGCACAGGACTGTAAAGGCTGGGAAAGAACAAGGGGAAGGGGAAAAGTGGAGTCAAGTTCAGGGTGCAACGATCTTTCAGTGTCCAGGCTGGGAAAACCCATAGATTTTATGAGTGGCGGCCTTCCCAGCTGTCAGATAGACCCAAGAATAGAGAGGTGAGGAAGTCAGAGATACTGGGCCTTTCAGTGAGCCCTGGGTCCCTGTAGGACACAGAGTGGGTACCCCTGACCCCTTAAACCAACTACATGTTCAAAGAAGGTGGTGGGTAGACAGTCCTCTGGACATGCCCTTCCCCCCAGCCCACAGTAGCCATGATGCTCTCTAAGATGCAAAACCTGACAAGTGGCCACAGGCAGTGGGTGCAAACTTTGGTTTACACCTTTGTTAGAGAGTGAGACTTATATGCTAGAGCTGGTCCGGGCCCTGGAGGGGAGAACAGAACAGCTAGGCTCACCTGTGGCTCTCTGTGCACTCCGTAGGAGTGGCGCCATCTGTCACATTCCTTTTTTCTGGGCTTTCGGCGGCCCCTCAGATATCAGCACTGGAAGATGGTGGAGCAGAGGCCTGGCCTGAGCCACTACAACTGTCGGGCAGCCCCGGCCTCAGTCCCAGCTTTACTACTTAGGGAGCCAAACTGTTTCTTCTTCCTTTTTCTTATTTTCAGTTCCTGGGATCAAACTCAGGACCTTGTGCTTGTCAGATGGGTGTGACACCCCTGAGCTGAGTCCCAGGCCCAAGACTGTTTCTTTTAGATTGTTATAGGTAGATGTTTCTTTAATGAGGGACATATGCATTATTTATTTTTGTGATGCTGAGGTCCTTGAGTTTGCTAGGTGAGGCCTCTACCATATTCCTACTCCAAAGTAATTTTGCTTTTGAAAGCAGGCTGCAAGTTGAGCCACTTGGGTTTGGGAGAGACAGAATTTCTGGTAGGGAGGCAGAAGCTGCTTTTTTGGACAGGCCTTTAAAGAGCCAATGACAGAGAAAGACAGACTCTACTCCTTCATCCTAGCCTAGAGCAGGGGAACTGAGCACACAGGACACACATTGGTTTGCCTCTGAAAACACCAGAACATTTGAATTTTAGGCAAGCTAGGTAAGAGAAGCAACGAGCCAGAGCTCAAAGCCAGGTAGAAGGAAGGATCAGAGAGAGACAGAGGGAGGAAGAGGGGAGGTGTTCCTGAAGCATTCAGCATCTAAGAGCTTTTTCCTGGAAAATGGTGTGTGTAGCATTTTGTCACAAGCTATTCCCAGCCCATGTGCCTATTCTGTGCCAGTGTTCCCAGACTTCTGTGAGCTGCTGTCTGAGCACAAACCTTGCTGTCAGTACACTGAAGGGGCTGAGGAGCCTCACTGGTGGCAGGGAAGACCGCAGAAACGACCTGAGAGCTGTTGTGTTTCTTTTATCCTCGCTCCATGTCAGCTGCTCTCTCCTCTACTGGGGTCCCACTGAGGCTCAGGGAGTCCCTCTGAGGGGAGGCCTGCAGTCTAAGCCTTACAATCCCCTCTCTTTCCTGGGTCAAACTCAGATTTTTTTTTTTTTTTGCTTTTTGGAGACAGGGTCTCGCTTTGTAGTTCAGGCTGGCCCTGAGCTCACTAGGGTGCCCAGGCAAGCCGCCGTGAACTCAGCAATCCTCCTGTCCCTGCCTCCCGAGTGCTGGGATTACAGGCGTGAGCCACCACGTCCTGCATTGTGGTATGCGGTGTTGATTGTTGGTGGGCGTGTCTCCACGTCCAGCATTATATGTGGTTACCGGGGATCAAACTCAGGTCCTTGCGCTTGCGAGGCAGGCACCGGAACCACTGAGCTAACCCTCCAGCCCCAAGCTCAGATTTTCATAGTTGCCTGTGCCAAAGCCCCCACCAGCACAGACTAGAACCCAAAGTACATGTGTGTGTGTGTGTGTGTGTACTTGTACTTTCATAAACATGCACATACGTGTGTGGGTTCACGCTGCACTTTATTCTGGAGAAGAGCTTGGCTCAGGGAGCAGAACTGTCCCCTGTGGGCAAGTACTGAAGAACGAAGCGATGTCAAGTAGAAAGTATATTGTTATTCCACAGGGAGCTTCTAGGATGTGTAGGCTTTTGCTTTCCTGCCTTGCATCCCTCAGGAAGGCCCTGCAAGTGCTCCAGACTGTCCTGCATGCCTGTGGTAGAAAGCCGCTGTGTTAGAGGGTCCTGGGGCTGCAGAGTGAGTGGCAGCCTCTCAGGGCCTGGCTGTGGTCAGAGGGTGCCAGGCAAGTGAGATGGGCAGAGGCAGGCAATACAGAGCAAAATGTGATACAGACCAAGTAGGGCTACCCAGGACAGACACTCCCTCTGACACTTAGCCATGACAGCACAACCCTCGTTCTCCACACATTTTTCCTTGTCCTGCTAAGAAAAAAGACTGGAAGTGCCAACCAGTTGGTGAGTCCAGAGAAGACTTTACCTAGTCCCGTTTCATAACCACTTAAGGTGGACAACCGTGCTAGAAAGCATTATTTTCTTTTGTCTTGTTTAAGACAGATCTTGCTCTATTGTCCAAGGCTGGCCTTCAATTCCTAGGCTCATGGGCTCATGTAATCCTCCTGCCTCAGCCTCCAGGGTAGCTGGCACTGTATGGACAGAGTATACTATTGTGCCTGACTTGGAAGGAATGTCAGTGATCTTCTTGTTAATTCTGGTCCAACCGTTGGGTTGAGAGATGAGAAGATTGAGGTCTGTTTACTCATCTGCTCAACAGCTGTGCTCTTTGATGACAGCGAAAAGGGCGAGAGGTGAAGGGAGTTGCGAAGGTGGCTGTGTGCTGAGTGTTGCCACATTAGGCATTACGGGGATGGCGACTGTGGGCTGGATAGGGCATAGGGTGGAGGTGGAAAAGGTCAGCTTTCAACCCGCGCCTCTCTGGCATAGGGTTCCCCTGGAGGGAGAGTTCCTGGTATTTTGGATACATCCAGGAAGAACTCGGGCCTTTGCTAAAATCTTCACCCATCTCTTCCAATTATTAATGGATATTGATCTGTAAAAACATTCTGCAATGCAGAAAGTACAGGTTCCATTTAAAGAATGGGCATCAATGCTTGTGGCAAAATTTGAAATCCCACAGTAAATAAGCTTTTCGTGTCCTGTAGCTTTAGTTCTCTGTTTTTGTTTTTTCCTCTTTCGGTACTGAAGATTGAACCCAGGGCCAATACGTGGCCCTCGCCCTTGTAATCCTCTTGATTCACCCTCTTAGGTAGCTGTGGTTACAGGAGTCTGCCCCCATACCCAACTCTGGTTTTGTCTCTTTAACTTCAGTAAATTTACCTTTCCTCTACTGGGTCCTTGGGTTCCCCATGTACACATGTAGCCCTGCTAAAGCCTTGCACAAAAGCATGCTTGATAACAGACTGGGGGTCGAATGTCTGGACTCATGGGTCATCAACCTTTGCAAGCAGCCTTAGAGGTCAATTCTGCACAAAGTCTTGCATTGATGATGGAAAAGTTGAAGCACACAGAGAGAAAACATGAACTACTCTCCAAAATCCACAATCAAATGAAGTAGGCAGGTCCTTAATCAATACCAGGGGACAAGTGTCATGGCAGAGGTATAGTAGGAGCAAAGGGACTAATGAGGCATCACAAAGTCTTCTAAGGTTGCATTTTATGGTGAGAACTGAGTTGAAAATAGTCTACATTTCCAGGTGCCAACACTGTGTGGCCCTTCTCCCTTCAATGATCATCAAGGTTCTGCCCATGACAGACCCGAACGCTGTCAGCCTGCAGCAGGACACAGGCCAATTACAGAATTCTGAGAGCTGAAGAGAAACAAGTAGGAGCTACAGGCAGCTGGAAAAACAGCTGAAGTAGTGGAGTAAGGACTGCTTGAGCAGGACACTGTGGCCATCAGTGTGGACCCCACTGGTTCTGCTGTCTCTAGAGCCGGGGGCTGGACAGCCTCTCAGCCAGCAGAACTTCTGAACTATCCTGTCATTGCATACTGAAGTTGGTGGTGGAGCCTCTGACTGAATGTGGGACATGTGCCTGCTGCCCAGCAGCCCAGGCCAAAGAGAACAAGAAAATGTTTCCCAGCTTTTCTTTAAGACACAGGCCCTCTCCTCAGCAGATCTCTTAAAGCTCAGTCTGTCCATCCATCTATCATCCTGAAACCTGGACGACCTTTCCCTATATAGTCTTTTTTTTTGAGACAGGTCTCACTATGTACCTCAGGGTAACTTCGAACTCATGGCAATCCTCCTGCCTCTGCCTGCTGAGTGCTGGGATTACAGGCATGTGCCACCATGCTCAGCTCCCTCTATATTCTATACCTACCCTGTGCCCTTTTTCCATGCAAGGGAAACTGTGATGGAGGTGACTGGGAAGAAAGGGGCAAGTAGGTTCGCCAGTGTTCATCAGAGCCTGGTGCTTGGCAGCAGGGAGGTCTCCATAGTTCGGTTGCTGCATTATGTTAATTTTCTGAATGTGAAATGTAGTGCTAGAGCTCTTCCTTTCTGAGGGCAGAATTGGTCCCAAGGGCCTCTGTGAGCCCTTGGGGTGATGACTGTCAGGGGAAGGGGGGACAGTGGGAGATTTCCCCAGGCCACACACACAAACATACTTGCTCGCATTTGGAACTGATGGGCCCTGTGGCTTTCTTATTGCTCAGCCACCAGAAAACAGCAGTGGCCCAAATAGACCACTTGGAGACAAGCATGACTTTGTTTGCTTACTAGCCCTGTCTGTCCTTCTGCTGGTCCATCCATCTATCATCCATTCATTTACCCTTCTGTCTGTCTCTCCATCTAACCCATCTGTCCATTTACCCTACCATTTCTTTTGGACAACATTTATGTACAACTGCTCATATGCTTGGGCAGCTTTGAGGTGAGGGGAAGGTAAGAGATGCATAAGTGCAAGGAACAATATTTCAGTGTCTAGTGGTGAAGTAGAGGAACGTTCATTTATTCTTAGTGGAAGGTTAATTATTCTTACAGATCCTCTAGGTTCAGGGCTTCCTCTAGGCCTTATCTGAGTTGCAGAAATGATGAAAATTCCACCTTCATCCCCTGATGAGATCAGGGTCTTCTGGGAAGGCAGGAAAGCTGCACAAAGAGGCAGTATCAGGGAAATGCCCTCCCAGCTGGAGGAGCACTGCGAAAGGGTTAGTTCTTGCTGGGGGTAAAAGTATGTCACATTATTTTATTTACTTTTAATCAAATTAAACTAGCTGCAAGACCCCACTTGTCAAGATGGATGAGAAACCTGCATCTGTCAAGTCTGGGGCAGGCCTGACCTGGATGAACACTCAGGCGAAGCCTCCTACTGTGTTACTCTCATTGGTGACTCTGCTAAGAACCTGTCCCGGCAGATGTTCTCTTGATGGCCTTGGGGGTCGCCCCTCAGGTCCCCAGATAAGTTGTTGTTTGGTTCTTCACTGCATTGGACACTTAAAATGTGATGCCAACACCCCTAAGAACCTTCCTACGTGAAGTCTGCTTTCTGATTGGGAAGGAGGTTCAAATGAGGTGTGTGCTCTGGCCATTTTAGATGATTACCCGTAGTCTCTAAATTTCTATTTCTAGACTTTGAAGAAGACTCCACAATTCTTCTTCCCTTCCTGGAATCCAAACTTCTTAACTGCTCGTGCTCTTTCCTTCCAGAAAAAATATAGCCCTATTGACAATATGAGCCCAGACTTCTGAACACCAGAGCCTTGGTGGGCACCTTATATCCTTGGGTTCTTCAGCAGTTTCTGGTTTTATCCGGCTGAGCAACACAGAACAGTTTGCTCTAAGTTGATCAGGGTACTTCTTGGTAACACGGTGGCAAAAATGCCCATGGGACCACAAGGATGCTACTGAGGATCTCTCAGGTCCCTTTTACTGCTTCTGTGCAGCTGATTCCTGGTCTCTCAGATCTGGCAACCCACACCTGGGCCTGTCTCCAGCTGACTACTTTTGGGCACAGATGGTGGGAGTGAGGGAGCCAGCAGCTTCCACAGAAGCATTTAATGACTGACCAGGCTGGTGTAGGAAAGCCAGCTCCTCTGCTCTAAGTTCTGCTGATTTTTGTCCAGCTGGGGCTAGGACACTCTCTGCCACATGGCTTTCTCAATTTCTTCCCTTTCCCTCTCCTGCTTTGCCCAGCTCCTTGTCTATTCTCTTTTGATCCTGCCCTCCATTAGTCACATGAATAGTTGACTCAGGGTATGCTGATGGAGAAGCTGACCTCTGACACTCAGGGAGGACAAACAGAAATGTCTGTCTACCCTGACAGTCCTCCAGCAAATGCAGTGAAGGAGTTGTTTCCTGGCAAATTTCACAGCAGAGGGGACACTGAAGCCCACTCTCTCTCCTTCAGTCTTCACTTGGTTAGATGAGACAGGGAGAGCAGGAAGGCGGGGACAACTCCTCCTGGAGAAGAGGAGTAGCTGGACAAAGAAGAGTTAAGCATCGGAAATGGAGGCTGGTCCTGCAGGCAGTTGCAGGTGCACAGGTGCAAGGGGTGGAGGCTTCTGGAGGCTTCCCTGGGTCCCTCCAGGCTCAGAAGAGCAGGGCCCATTGTTGGCAGTGGTACGAACCATTTCCCCTCATTGTGGCTGTAGAAGATGGGATGACACTAGATTTAGTCATTAAGTAAATGGGCTAAAGAAATAATAGGAAAATGGATCCCTGTCCAGAGGAGTGGAATTGTTCTCTGGGCTATTCTTGTCTGTGCTGTTCTCTGAGTAATCTACTGGAGCCAGGGTAAAGAAAGATGTCAAGATCAGGGCAACGAGAAACTCTTCCTTGAAAAGGACCGGAAATTACCCAGTGCAGAAACAAGAGCCTTTGTCTCTTGAGCAAGGGAGGAGTAAAGGTCTTTCAGATTCCATGGGGGTGGAGGAGAGTAAAGGGAGGACAGGTACATGGAGTCCTGAATGAAACTGGAGCCCAGCACCTTCGTCCCAGAGAGGGCTGGCCAGGGTGGGATACAGACCTGTCAGAGCCTTTGGATTGCAAGTCTGAAGGTGGGATGTATGAGCAGCACATACTTTGGCCCACAAATACTTCAACTTGTCTCTTGGCTTCTGCAGTTTACATCCTTTGTAGTTAACTCTTCACATACCCATCAAACCAAAATGCCTTCTCTGGCCCCAGTGGACAGAATGTTGGGGTGATTTTCCAGCAAGCAGATCTCAGAGGAATGTTTTTCTTCCAGAAGGGGGTGGGGAAGATGGATGGCAGCCTTCCCTTATCTGAAGCCCCATATCCTTTACAGAGAACCCATAGTGTTACGTCTCAGTGCCAACCTGGCTGAGTGTGGTGGCACACACCCATACTCCCAGCCACTGGGAAGGCACAGGTACTCTGACGGCAAGTCTAGGGTCAGATTCTGTAACTTCAGTGAGATCTTGTCTCAAAATTTAAAGGGCTGGGGCAGCAGGTTAGAATTCCTTGGGTTCAAACCCCACTACTGCTGAAACAAGAGAAAACCGACCTCCACCTAGCATGGTGCCTGGTGGCTTCAGGCCTTCCTAGCATCCCCAGAAAGTGCAGCCTAAACTCCTACCTTGCACCCTCACCACACCTGATTGTGAGATGCACCCAAGCAGAAACTGACTCTCCTCCTTCCTAGGGACCTCTCAGGGGAAAGTTTTGTATTAGACACCTGGTAATGTTTTAAAGGGTTCTTTTCTAAAGTCAAGAGCCCCTCCAAATGGAGCCCCATGAGTTCAGTAAAATATGCAGGCTTTCCCAAGGTATATTGAAAGGGCATGTACTGAAAGCTGATGGGTATTTGTAGCAGCTAATTTATTTTGTTCACTTGTTTAAAAGTGAAATTTCTTAACACATAACCTATAATCTCAGCTACTCAGGAGGCTGAAAGGGAAAGATCATGAGTTTAAGGCCACTCTGGGCACATAGCAAGAGCTTTGTCTCAAAAACAAAATAAGGGGGGCCGGAGGGTTAGCTCAGTGGTTCCGGCGCCTGCCTCGCAAGTACAAGGTCCTGAGTTTGATCCCCGGTAACCACATATAATGCTGGGCGTGGAGACATGCCCACCAACAATCAACACCGCATACCACAATGCCGGACGTGGTGGCTCACGCCTGTAATCCCAGCACTCGGGAGGCAGAGACAGGAGGATTGCTGAGTTCGCGGCGGCTTGCCTGGGCACCCTAGTGAGCTCAGGGCCAGCCTGAACTACAAAGCGAGACCCTGTCTCAAAAGCAAAAAAAACAAAAAAAAATTTTAAAAAACCAAAAACAAAATAAGATACAAGTTCTTGGGTTTCCCTTCAATGCCATAGGAGCAAAATCCCCAGGAACAAAAGCTATAAATAACTAGGTGCTGGACTTGAAGAAATCTAACCCAAGTGCCATATTTTAGGCTGGGAATGTGGTTCAGTGAGGCTGTGGGCCCAATTCCTGCACTCTAAAAAAGTATTAAACATTATGTACCATATCCTTACCTAAACACAGATTGCCCTACAGGAAATAACTACATGCAGGAAGAGTTACAAAACTGTCCTTGGTTTTACAAAATGAAAAGCGCTGCAATTCTCCAAACACAACATACAAGGATTTTGTTTTGTTTTGTTAAACATTGACAGCAAAACAACTTACTAAAAGATGGAGATGAAATGTGAATAAGTAAGCCAGTACTGAAAAGGGGGATTTCTGTAAAATCAATCTTTCTTTAACCCATCTCCATTTCCACTTGATGTTCATCAAAACATCATTGGGCATCCAGGAAGAAAAAAATAAATAAAAGCAACAAAGAAAAGAAGGAAGGAAAAAGCAATCTGCCTGTGCACGCACATCAGTGGGCTTTGTACAACGAGGAGCTAGAGATAGAGGGAGTTTGAAAGAATCCTCGGCCTGTGTGGAGCCCTCCTGCCTGCTGCTAGAATGTAGAAAGGACCTGTTTGGCCTCCACTTATGACCGACTGCAGCAGCAGCTCCTGCAGGAGCTGTCCACAGTCACAGTCTGGTGCTCCCGCAGGCTTTGCTGAAGACTGTTTACCCTCTGTTGAAAGCCTTACCATGATACCACCTTGCTCTGGCCCTTTAGCATGAATGCGACCTCTGCCTTAGTTTCTCTGGAGCCACACCAAGTGCTGTCCTGATCACAATAGAGTCTCATTTCACACCAGGAGATGTAGGTGAGGTGCCAGTAAACGTGCATCTCCTGTGAGAGTTCAGCCTCCTTAGCTGAGGCCCTAGTTGACCAACCTCATTTCTGCTGCCCCATTTCACCTTCACCTTTCTTCCCAGAAGCCTGTATTCCTCTCAGGTCATGGAGTTCCATAGCCGTCTCTTCGGGAAAAACAAAAGAGAGTCAGGTGAGAGGCTACGTCTCCTGTTTTTCACATCTAGAGAGACAGCGGCTGCGACAGTTAACTTTATGTGTCAACTTGACTGGGCCACCATCTCTGGACATTGTCCTGCTGAGAACGATGTCTCTGTGAACCCTAGGGGGACAGAGCTCATCCAGATCATATCAGTCTCCAAGGATTGTGACAACTTCTTCAGGTGCTGGCTGCTGTCCTGCTCTTTAGCTCCAGCAAAGGGCAGGCAGTGCTGTTGGTGTTGCTAATGCTCAGTGTGGATCTCTGCGTCTAGATCCACTGAAGCTCTTCATGGTAGAGGAATGCTGTTGGGACCAGGACTCCATGACTAAGTGTAAGGCTCTTGCCTTGCCCCTGCCTGGACCACCACTGTTGCTAACACTGCTGATGGCTTGTACCTCTGCGGTCCTTGACAAGAGAAGTTGCTTGCCTGGGGTCTGTACACACTTCCTTGCTCCACAGTCAGCATGCTTTCTGCAGTGAACCTCACTGGGGAACACAGAAGTCTCTCAGAGCAAAAAGATCTAGATTTTTCTGCTCAGAATAATTAACATGTAGACCATAAACCATCACCACAAAGTGTGGTACAGCTATGATTGGCTTGGTTTTTAAATAGACAAGTTTTGGAGTGGCTTGGCCAATGTCACACAACTGGTGAGCAGCAGAGGGCCACCCTGCCGAGACAAGTGAGTATTCAGAGCCAATGACATTGTACCACAACAGAATTTAGCAAATGGACATGTCCTCTACTTTTACACTTGAAGCATTCAGCTTGTACTTTGTTGAATAAAAAATAAATCAATCTCATTGGCCACAGAGTTGCTTGATTGTTTTCTATTTTTCTATTAACTGTCACCTTAAAACAGAGATTTTGCCATCCTTTGTGTCTTCCTGAATTACTGTCACTCTCTTATCTCTCACTTGTTCCCTGAAGGGCAGCAGCTCCCACAGCTGGTCTTGCCCTGTGTCCTTCATGTGTGGGACTTGCCACCTCTGGTGGTCATTAAGCAGAATGATGGACAGCTGCAGGCCCAGGTGTCTCTACATCTACTCAATGTGGCACAAGAGAGTGGTCCTTGGACTAGACAGTCCAAAAGCCAGTAATTTTTAGGTCACACAATGAGCCTGGGGAGAACTCTCTCCTTTATGGGCCATGAGCAGAAGGAACAAATTACAAAGAAAGTGTAAGAGATACTAACTAGATTCTTGGCTATGAAGAGAAGAGAAGGGACCCTCATGGTTCATGAATGTTCAGTGTGGTTATAGGAAGAAACAGATAAGGGACCTCTGAATCAAGCTGGATAGAATGCATAATTTTTTTGATTTTTGTAATATGTGTGAAAATAATATACATTCTTATCAAAGAGATATGAGTCTTTAATAATGCAAACTTAGCAATGAATTCCCAAACCCCATCACCCCAAAATGATCAAATAAACCCTAATAGCAATAATGATGAACCATGTTTACTGACCACACAAAGACTGAAAACTAGCAATCAATAAAAATATAACTATCCTTTTTCTTACCTGTACATGTAATAATAATACTTCTAACATTGACTAGAAAAAGTATAGCTTTAGAGATTATATAGAATCTCTAAGAGATTTCTATATAGAAATATAGAATCATATCACTGAAGAGAAATACAGGTACAAATTGCAAAACTGTGGGTGACACCTATACTAAAAGATACTTACTAAGAGACAAGGAAAGTTGAATATTGATCTGAATTTCAAATAAATAATGTATAATTTCACTGTTCAACACAGTAGGACACTAGACATCTGTGGCTATGAAATTGGCTAAGTGAAATTAAAAATTCAATTCCTTGGTCACATTAAACACACTTCAAGGATGCAAGAGGGACATGTTGATATTGCCATTATGCTGAAAGTTTTTTTTTTTTTTTTTTTTGAGACAGGGTCTCGCTTTGTAGTTCAGGCTGGCTCTGAGCTCACTACGTAGTCCAGGCAAGCCTCGAACTCAGCAATCCTCCTGTCTCTGCCTCCCGAGTGCTGGGATTACAGGCGTGAGCCATCACGCCCGGCACTGTGGTATATGGTATTGATTGCTGGTGGGCATGAGTCACCATGCTCAGCATTGTATGTGGTTACTGGGGATTGAACTCAGGACCTTGCTCTTGTGAGGCAGGCGCCGGAACCACTGAGCTAAATCTCCAGCCCCATTATGCTGAAAGTTTTATGGAACTTATTCTGGTCTAGAAAAAGAAAAAAAATACAGAAATAAAGAAGAGGAAAATAACAAAGATAAAAATAGAATTTAAACTTAAAAGTACGGTTGTTTAAGAAAACCAGTCTGGACCCTTAAAAGATGCTCAAATAAGAAAATCTCCAGTTATGTTGAACACTATGATATGTATTTGCAGTGCTAGATACTTAGGAGACTGAGGCAGGAGGATCTTTTGAGACCAAGAATTTGAGGCCAGTTAGCACAACATAGTGAGATTTCATCTCAAGAAAGAAATAAAAGAAAAGAATAAAAAAATACTTTCAGTGAATAATATTCATGAAAGTAGGAGGAAGAGGAGGCAGGTAAAATAAACAAAAGTAATGGAAAAGATACATAACTACAAATGCAGAAAGATTTAAACAGTGTACTATGAGTAAATTTATACCTAGAATTAGAGTGGAAAACACAGATAAAGTGCTTCTGACTAGAATAAAAGATACCATATATGCAAAAAGGAAAAAGTAAAAACATTAAAAATGAAGGGACTTGAGATTAGTCTTATAATTTCTGCAAAAGGCACTACTTGTGCAAAAGTTGATATCATTGCCGGGTGTGGTGGCTCACACCTGTAATCCCAGCACTCGGGAGGCAGAGACAGGAGGATTGCTGAGTTCCAGGCTTGCCTGGGCTATATAGTGAGCTCAGAGCCAGCCTGAACTACAAAGCGAGACCCTGTCTCTAAAAAAAAAAAAAAAGTTGATATCATTTATGGGTAATTTTTTAAAGTGTTCAAAGAACACCTGCTGTTCATCTTATGTAAACAGTTTCCCAGAGTGCACAGAATATATAAGAACCACTTATACCAATTAGTATATAGCACAAAAAGGAAAATACAGTGGATGATGTTTATAATTTCTTTCTTTGAGACAAGAGCTTTGTAGTAGTCCAGGCTGGCCTGACCCTCAGGACCCCTTCCTTCAGCTTCCCCGGTTGGGGATTATACTTGTGCATCACCATGTGAGCTAGATTTTGATCACTTGTGTAGACATTCTAAACAAAAATATTTCCACATTCATATAAGAAGATTGTTAAAGTAATAATATATCCAGTAGTATTATTTCCAGAAAAAATGAATAGCTTGATATTAGAATCTGTCAAAGAAATTCACTACATTAACAAATTCAAAATTAAGATGATTTCTCTATCACTAATATTACTGAATATTGTACTAAATAGTGCAGTAGGAAGAAAAGGAAATACAGGAACAAAGAATTGGAAAGAAAAGAACACAGTATCATAATTTATTAGTGCTATGATTATCCAGATAGAATTCACTACAAATGACACACAATGGAACATAGAGTCAGTGTTAGAACATAGAGTTTAGGATCGAAAGAGTGGTATTTCTATATACCAGCAATAATCAACAGTAACACAACAGAAAAAATTCTGTAAAATGTAACAGGTCTTGGGCTGAACCTTGCTAAAATAGCATAACAAATTTGAAGAGATTTAATGACTCAGTAGGACATCATGGCACAAATCTGTAGTCACCTTACTTGGGAGGGTCAGGTGAGCCCAGGAATTCAAGACCAGCTTAGAAACACAGCAAGATCCCATCGGAATAAAACAAAACCAACTAATAACCAAAAAAAAAAAAAAAAAAAAGAAAAGCAAGGAAAGATTTAAAGACTCCAATAAATTGGAAGTCTCAACAGTGTAAAAGAAAAAAAAAAGGAATAATTTCCAAATTAATCTATAGATTTAACATACTCTTAACAAAATTACCAGCAAAGTGTTTTAATGTAACTTGGTAAATTGGTTTTAAAACTAACCTGGAAGGATAAATGGACAAGAACTTTCAATGTATTATGAAAAAGAAGAAGAAGAAGACTGTAGCAGATCAGTTGTGTTATGAAAACACAGAAAAACAGTGTGGTACTAAACAAGTCTAGGCAAAAAGATCAGTAGTAGAAAAGAGAGAGTCTGCTATACATTAGAGCTTAATACTACGCATCTTCAGGTGGACTGTTTAACAGATGGAGTTGGGATATTTAGTGAGAATATGGAAAAGTAAGATTGGATCTTTTTTTTTGAAACAGGGTCTCACTTTGTAGTTCAGGCTGGCCTTGAGCTCACTATGTAACCCAGGCAACTTCAAACTCAGCAGTCCTCCTTCCTCTGCCTCTCAAGTGCTGAGATTATGGTGTGAACCCCCATGCCTGGCACTGTGGTATGTGTTGCTGGGGATTGAACTCAAGACCTTGCCCTTGCGAGGCAGATTCTGTAACCCCTGAGCAAAATCCCCAGCCCCAGATAGGATCTTTATATTGAGAACAAAAATAAAATAAGTTTTACACAGATTGATAATAACATAGAAAGTCTTTGGACATAACATTAGAAAATATTTTTATTATCTGAGGGCAGGAAAGAGTTAAACAAAATGCACAAACAAAAAGCACAAAGAAAAAATTGACATCCGAATGAATAACTCTGACATGACAAAGGAGAGCAAGGTAGAAAGACACAGAATGGAAAAGCATACTGGATATGAATATATCAAGATTTAATACACAGAATATATGAAGAAATCAAAAGGGTAAAATCAAAGAGAAAAAGAGAGCAAATAATAAAATAGAAAGACCAGATGGCCAATAAACATAGAGATGACTAATCTCCCACTGATAATCAGGGGAATTTGAAGAAAAACAGAGGTGAGAGATTTCATTTTCAATTCTACTAATATTTAAAATCAAATTTGGACAATATAGAGTGTGAGAAAGTACAAAGAAATGGCTCCTTTTGTTTACTGACATGGGACATGAACGGTCCAGGCAAATAGAGAGACTGCTTTGTAGCCTCTTTTCTACTACAAAGGCTCATGCTCTGTGACCCTGCGTGGCGTTTCTAGTCCTTGATCCTAATGGAGGCTTGCAGATAGGATGAACAGCAGTGGGGAGGCTCACGGCTCATTCTTCATGACAGGAACAATGGATCCCGCCTAAACGTGCATCTCGAAGAGAATGGACAGGGCTGGAGTGGGGCTCAGAGGCGGAGAACTTGCTTACCATGAGCGAAGCCCTGGGCTTGACTCCCACCTGGCACTGAGAGCACAAACAGCTGTCAGGGAGAGAACGGGTAAAGTCCGTCGAAGGGGTCCGCAGACAGCGCTATGCTTTGGCTCAAAAGTTAAAAGCAATGAACTCTTCAGCACCTGTCAAAATCACTGAACTGATAACCCTTTACCTCTTTTACAAATTATTGGGAATCCCAAAACATTTTTATAAATGGGTTATAGCTACTGAATTTTACAATACTAGAAATTAAAACTGAGACATTTAACAAAATATTTACTGGACTAAAAATGTAGCTCAATAGCAGAGTGCTTGTGAGGCCCTGGCTTTGATCCCCAGCACCAGAAAAAAGACTAAGCAAAAACATACATACATTGTCAGGGTGGTAGTGAGAGCTGGTAGTCCTAGCTCCTTGGAAGGCTGAAGCAGGAGGAGCTTGAGTTCAAGGTCAGCCTGGGGAATGTTGTGAGACTCTGCCTTTAAAAAAAAAAAATATATATATATATATATATATATGAATGTTATTATTACATAATAATTATATTTTCTCATTATGTATTATATAATGACTACATATAATTATATATTTTAAATATTATTATAAATTACATATATATAACAAATAACATTTAATGCAAAGTGTATTTCCCAACACACAAAACGCCAATGAGAAGAGGGATAGCACTATTTTTTTGCGGGATGAAAGCAGTCTCTGGTTTCCTGAAGAAAGCTGAATTTAATCTCTCTGTATATTCAGTGTCTTCACATGTAATGCTGTCCTTTCAAAATGTCCCTGCACTCTCGTGAGAGAATAAGAGTAAAAAAGCCAAATGACCTCTTAGTGTGTTTGTGGAAATAGTTTTGACCTTTGGGACTCCTGGAAGGAATCTGAAAGACTGGTTCCAGACCATATTTTGCGAACTACACACGTGGACTGATACTAATAAAGTTTCATTTTGTCTGGAGATGGGGTTTCCCTTTATAATTCAGGCTGGCCTTGAACTCACTATGTAGCCCAGGATGGCCTCCTGTCTTAGCCTCCTGAGTGCTGGGATTACAGGTGTTTGCCAGCATACCTGTCTAATATATTCATTTAAAAAAATACTTTAACTTAGTGTATTAGTTAGGATTCTATAAAAAAAAAACCTGAGGTAAGAAATTGCATTCAAGTATCTGTTTGGAAAGTGATTCCTGGGATCAGAAGTTGGGGATTAGGAAAAATCAAACAGTGAAGTAGGAAAATCCATTTATTGCTGTGGGTAATTGGGACTCAGTTTAATTGGGAACCTTGAGAGAAACCAGGCAGAATTTATCTCAGACTCGTGTGCCTAACACAGAGGTGTGGAGTATTTATTCACTGGCTTCCAGTTCCTAGGGGGCGAGGAGCCCTCCAAGGAGGGTTTACTCCCTGGCACTTCTAGATTTGCCAGTGCACACAGATTCCTGGGGCCAAGAGGAGATGTGCCGGTGCTGCCGTGGAGATGGGACTGCCAGCCTCACTGGGAACAACTGGTTGCCACAGCAACTACTGAGCACAGTGAGCTGAGAAATGTGAGATGGGGCCTGAAAGATGCCCAGGACATTGTGTGGGAGAAGCCAGTTTCAGAATAATAGCGACAGTAAGATATCTTTATGTAAATAATAAATCCACCAAAATAAAAATAGATATTATTAAGGAAGGCACCTATATATTTGTGTACTACATGATGATCTTTGGTTAAGAGGGACACATACAAACATTGACGTCCCCATCTAGTGACAGCGAAGCCATCATAGTTTATTTAAGCCCATATGATGTTCCCACGACAACTAGCCAGCAAGTGATTTGTCAGGACATGCCACCTCCTTAAGCAAACAAATTTCTATTTCCATTTCATATATATCTCTCACCTGTACATACAGTGTATATGTGAATATTTACATACATGAAATACATAAGCAAATATATTTCAAAGCCTTTGATTTACATATACCAGATTTCAAAGGGGGAGCTCCGGATTGTGAACATGGGCCATTAAAGAGAATGTAAACTTTAAAAAAGTAATCTCCTACTTTCTCACTCAAACTGTAAAAACAGATTTGAAATTTAAAAAGAAATTCACTGAAATTGATTCATAAGATTTGTCTTCTTTCTTTCTTTCTTTCTTTCTTTCTTTCT